>CM055092.1:86392031-86592536 GCA_029204225.1 Diphasiastrum complanatum
TATTGTTGCTGAAGAGCAACGTATCATCCACGTACAAGGTGATGATAATGAAGGATTGTTGTGCTGACTTGGAATAGACGTTGCAATCAGCAGTGCTTGGTTTGAATCCTTGTTCAATGAGGAATGTGTTGATCCTCTGAAACCAAGCTCTGGCAGACTATTTCAAGCCGTACAATATTTTGTGGAGTCTACAAACATGATTTTTCATACCTTCCAGAATGTATCCTTCGGGCTGGAGCATGTAGATATCTTCTTGTATCACTCCATTCAGATAGGCTGTTTGTACATCGAGTTGATGCACTTCAAGGTCAGCAGCTGCAGTGGATCCAGGCATGCATCTGCCAAAGGACCAATGTCCCAAGACCAAGCAAGAAGTGGAGCAAATGGGAGAATACCCTTATCGATCGATACTAGGATCTCTCATGTACGCAATGGTCTATACAAGACCTAATATCTCTTTTGGTGTAAGCTCACTCAACCAATACATGGCTAATCCTGGCATTACCCATTGGAAGCCTCTCATACAAGTCATGAGATATATTCAAGCTACCATGGACCAGTGCATCTGCTATGGAGATGTCAACAGCGACAATCTTCATCAGCTCAGTGGTTATTCTGATGCAAGCTGGGGAGGAGATGTAGACAATCGTAAATCCACATTTGGATTTACATTCTTCTTCAGCGGCGGTCCTATCTCATGGAACAGTCGTAAGCAATCTTCTATCACATTTTCTTCTACAGAAGCAATATACATTGTTGTCTCTCAATCTATCAAGGAAGCGTTTTGGTTGAGAAATTTACTGTCAGATGTTAATCTGAATCAGTATAGCCCTACAATTTTATTTTGTGATAATTGAGTGTTATTGCCTTGTCGGCCAACCCTAGATTTCACTCTAGGAGTAAGCACATTGAAATTAGATATCACTACATCAGGGGCAAGGTTCTCAACAAGGAAGTAAGCTTAACATACTGTAGAATGCAGACATGGTTGCAGACATATTCAGAAAGCATTCAATGTTAATGCACACAACAAATTTTGTGCATTGCTTAATCTGAATATCAAGGCATTCACGGATCCAGATTATTGGATTTATTTTCTCTAGTCACCTAAATCCCATTTTAATTTGCTTCCATTCATGCTGCATATTTACTCACGTTGTCGCGCAGTCTGCATATTAACATGCAAATTCTCACAGGCGATGAAAAGACGAAAAGCAAAGACTGACATCACACTCTCTTCACGCTCATGCAGCTGTGCTAACATACTGGACAACGACTGCAGCCACCCACGATCTCCTACAGACAGCACATCCACCCTGTACTTTCTTCATCTGCACACCTGTAACATTATGTATATATTGAATACCATTTGTGCAGAGAGAGAGAACGAAGAAGAGAAGCTTATCAAAGATAGACAAAAGTAGATGCTCTATGCATTGATTCTTTATTTCGTCAGTAATGAGATTTCATTCCTTACAGATTGTATAAACTTCATAGGGCATGCGGTTTCGTCCGCTATTGTCTTGTGCTCTACCGCATTATTGACATGTATACTTGATATACTTAATTTGATACAGTTCGTTGTTCTTCGTTCAGATTTGTGTTAATATTGCTATGCTTATTATTCATTCTGTCTGATCTTTCTAGTTGCTCTTTCTGGTAATAGACTACTAACATTTAGTCTTGTCTTTCGTGAATGTTTCGCGACTAATTATCAATCGAGCACTGTCTAGCTCTTCGCAAATCATTTGCGACACATAATTTGTCTTGCTATTTGTGACAAAGTATTCTTCTAGCGCTTCATTTATTAATGTTTGGCTACGTAATCAAGAACGACCGTGATTTCCATCACTAACATTCTGTTTGTTCTGATAGGTGTAGTGCTTACGGAGAGAGTCGCATAGCTCATTCCGCTGCGTGCACGAACAATTTTTGTTTGAGTTCGTTTCTCGTTTGTGTTTTGTTTCTCGTTCGTGTTCGTCTTACCCCTCTGAGCTGATTTTTTTTTTGTTTCTAAAATACAACACCTTTCTCAATTCTCGTTCATCTCCCTCTCTCCAACAGATAGGGTCTTTCACTATATCAATGAGTGCAACTTTTACTCAAGATTTGAGTTGGGTGAGACTAGAAATTTGAGTTTTTTCCATGAAAAGAATTTACTGAAGAAAATGTTTGGTCGATGTGCTCTTGTTATTACACGATTTGAAAAGCCATTTGTTGCTGCACTTAAAGGGATGTGAGATGACCTCAGAGAAGGCTGTGATGTTCTCAGGACCTCAAAAAAAGGCTAATAATTGTTCAAAAAGGAGATTGTGGTGGGTTTCGTATTATGGAAGGATCCGGGCACATTCCATTCTGCTAAATTTGGGCAAGGCCCGGAGGGGCCAGGCCTAGATTTTTATGGAAAGCCGAACTGGGCAGAATGGCCTGTGCTCGGGCACCTTCCATTGCGTAATGGATACCTAGGATTTTTTCACATGCCCAATACGAAGCATAATGGGCAGTTTGACTTTGACTAACCATTGAAAATGCACCACGTGGCAGGTGTCGTACAGACAGGCAGAACAAGGCAAAAAAAAAAAAGAATCTGCCTTTGAATAATATGCATACATTTTCTGCTTTTTAATTTGTCTGAAAATGGACATAATATGCAGCAGGTATCCATTACGTGCTTGGAAACAACACTTCCTACAAAATTTGATTGTTTACAACCATTGGTTAGTTAAATCTGAGCATAATTTCTGCCCCTAGTTTGTAGAGGAAGGGTGCAACTTGTTGTGGCATCAATCGACATCACAAACACTCATAAAATTAGTTGGACCAAGTTTTTGCAGGAGGTTGTGGAGGGAAAAGTCCAAATCCATAGAGAAAAGGCATGGAGATAGCTAGACCATTGCACGTGCAATTATAGGAGAGACACATTTTAGTCTAAACCATTTAGCGGCCTGAGGAAATGAGCTTGGTGCATGGAACTTGATCCAAGCTTGGTGCTCTACTTGATCGTGGAATCTCTCTAAAACAATACTTTGAAAATCACAACGAGAGAGAGAGAGAGAGAGAGAGAGAGAGAGAGAGAGAGAGAGAGAGAGAGAGAGAGAGAGAGAGAGAGAGAGAGAGAGAGAGAGAGCCATACAATTAAAAGAATGCTTAATTAATGCATGGTTTGCTTTCGACTGAATCCGACCATTGTTGAGTAGGAAGGCAAATTTAGAAGTGGATTTTCTTGTGTCAACATCACCTGCCCAATTTGCATATGTATATCCATGCAATGGGTGAATATCAGATGGATCAATCTCGCCATAGGAGATGCATAGGTCGATACTAGCTTGAACATATCTTATGACTCAGAGCCTGTTAGGCTCGGATCTATCTCTCATGGATCTTCTTGGTGAGAAAATCGTATCATCCCTTTGATGTTTTTTTTAACTTTGAGATGGAAATTTTACAACAATGTTGTTGTCTTATTTTGAAACGTCCTAAAAACTGCTTTTAACAAATTTGGACATGTTGTTTCTACGAACAATGCAATTATCAGAAGTAGACTTTTATGACAATGTTTAGAAAAAGATTTAAATCACATCATCCCACAATGCACCGATATTAACAGTATTGCTTACTTCATTCTAGGGTTTAAACTTATGAAATTAATGCCAAAATATGAAAGTTTAGAAGAGGACAATGTCAGTAAACATGCTATGTTTTGTGGCTTCATGTTAGAACAATATATCCTTCTAAACTAAACGAAGCTTCCAATGAACGTAGGTGGCTAACCAATAATCTCTATGTTAATGGCATAGACAAGGCACAACACAATCCTAGTTTCCTTTGTATCTTTCTAGTTAGGAAACTAGCCATTGAAAGACTAGCTAGCCCAGACTTTATCCCCTTTCCTGACAACAAAAGGAATCTTATACCAAACGCTTTACATTATATAATGAATAAACTAAGCGAAGTTTTACCCAAGGAATTTATTGGTAACGAAGAACTACCATATTTGCTCTGTATATATAAAGCCCACAAAGAATCTTTCAGATGGACCACAATTGCCCATGATTGCTGCTTCAGCACACTGGCTATATTCCTAACAAGAGCTCTTGGTATGCTGCATCTGTTCCTAATGGAAGGAGCAGGCCTTAAGGCAAACACATACAAGAGCAACATAAATGTGGATACTACTTTATTCAAGCAATGTGATTCATCCACATATTTTTATCTCAAAATACCTAATTCCATACACAGTATGTGGGCCACCAATATTTCCAAATGCTATGAGAACATACCTTTGGATGGACCTGATGGCCTAAAAACTATCATGAATAAATTGATTTGTTCTGTCTTTAAACAAGCTAAAAGTACTCAACTTCGATATAAACGGATGTTTGAAAGGAGAGTCTTTTAATGGTCTTCGTCTAAAAAGCTTTTTGATGATTGGAAACTTATATGTATGGATGATATTTGTCTATGGAATGTTTTTTTGATTGACAATTGTATTGTTAGACTTGAGAAGATTCGTGGAATACCCATGGGATTTTCATGTTCACCCATGTGGTGTACTTGGTATTTATCTTTTTTGAGATACAGTTTATTAAGAGACTTTCCAAACTCGGACAAACTACCTTCATGAATGCCTTTAAACACTCATTCAGGTACATAGATGACATCTGTTTTATCAACAATCCTCATGTCAAACGTTTTTTAGATAAGTCTCAAATAAGAACTCTCTCTCTCTCTCTCTCTCTCTCTCTCTCTCTCTCTCTCTCTCTCTCTCTCTCTCTCTCTCTCTCTCTCTCTCTCTCTCTCTCTCTCTCTCTCTCTCTCTCTCTCTCTCTCTCTCTCATGGATGGTATCTACTTTTATCCCACTCTACCTATACTAAACTTTTTTATGGCATTTACTATCAAAGCTTTGAAGTTTGTTTAGAAATTGGTTTTAATTAAATTACCTCTTCAAGTTTCATATGGTTCACATTTAATGGTCAAGATCTGATGCATATGATCCGACGAACAAAAATGCTAACCTCTTCCACAAGATACCAAGAGGCTTCTTCTACAAGCCACCTCTACCGGCGTAATAGGAGGAAGCAAAGGCTATTTATACGTGACGTAAGCATAGCCTCTCCTCCTCCATCCTCTCTTCTCTTTTCTCTACTCTCTACCTCTCTTCGCCAAGCTACACTCCTGGTATTGGGTGGTCAGCAACTTCAGGGCATCTTGTTAAGATAAGAGTTTTATCACTTAGCTATCTCTCTTTTGGTGCATGAAAAGAGTTTCTTGTTGTACACTAAAGAGCTGTTTTTACTTGAGACACATAGTGATCTGGCTTCCCTATAGACTATCGCTGACTTACTAAGAATAATAAGTATTTTTAAGTCATCATTTTCCTTCTTTTGGCCACCCTCCCCTTTGTTGGAATTGCACTAGCTAAATAGCTCATCAAATGCTTCTTTGTCAATGATAATTCTATGTAAGAAAAACACATTCAGTATTATGTTTTCAGCTATGAATTGTTGAGAAAATTATGGACTAAAATGGAAATTATGATTTTGGTTTCCAACTATGGATAGTCATTGTCTAGTAGTGCCCACTGGTTGTGGCCAGTTCTGAAATTCTTGTGTGGTTTCAATAAAAAATGTGTGCATAGTAGCTCATCACTAATTTGCTCCATATATACTAGTCTTTGTCTTGCTTAATGAATGTCATTTGATTGACAAAGATTGCTACACAATCAACAATATGTTTGCTACATGTAGTTGGCAATATGCAATCCTTTCAAATGCTTGTAATGTAGAGGTCAGATTGAATTCATTTTACTAATCCTTCTACGCCTTTCAGTTGATTGATCGGTTGCGCCAGGCTATTCACTTTACAATCATTTTTTCGAGATCACTTTGGAGACAAATCTTACACTTAAACAAGAAAGCTTTTGCCAATTACTCATGTTTGTTCATCATTATACAAAGTTAATATGATACTCTTTCAAATGTCCTATCTTTCCAATTGCTTACTAGGATATGGTAATATGACGCCTAAGCTCTAACTCCATAAGATGTTTAGACTTGTTGTTTATCCTATTAAAGACGACTCAAATGCTTTTCGTTTTATGACCATGAAAAAAAACACACAATTGTGGAAGAATCATGGCATCATCACAAGAAAGCTTACCTACTACTATTCAAGTATGAGCTTCCATACGCAAGTGCATTTCGATATTGAGATAAGGTTACAAGGAAGTTTTTTTTCAATAAACTCTTAAAACACCATACTGGCTATTGTTCTACTCTATTTCACTATGTCATTTGCTCGTAACTCTTCCCATATCACAACCAACTCTATCTCATCTTTACTTTATTAAAAGCTAAGCTAAGCACACAATAGGATTTAACATTAGATTCTTGGCTCAAGTACTCCTGAATACATGGATTTGCATAAGAGTTTGGACATTCACACATATGAGTACAACATGGATTTGCCCTAGTACCATCCGGTGATTGTACTAGCCAAATCTAATGTTTCTTTTATTCAGCTCAAGTACTATGTAACCTTTTACAATTACCGACTCTAGTTAATACACCATTAAAGTAAGACTTGAGCTTGTATGTTCCTAGAAAGCATGGATATGCTCTCGAGCCTTGACACCAATGCATGATTTGATACTTTCTAAAGTCACAAGAATTAGAATGGCCTGGATTGTTGGAATCTTGAGAGGTATTGATTCACTAATTTTGATGATGGAATCTGGGGAGAGAGAGAGAGAGAGAGAGAGAGAGAGAGAGAGAGAGAGAGAGAGAGAGAGAGAGAGAGAGAGAGAGAGAGAGAGAGAGAGAGAGAGAGAGAGAGATGTGCTCTGAATCTCTTTTGATGTTGTGATCAATCAGTGAGCAATGGGCTTCCTATGATCTCGCCATTTGGGATACGTTGTCCTCTGCTAGATTCATGATATGCCTAGATAGAGTCAAGCTCTTAACTGTAGCTACTGCTGCTAATTAAGATCTATCCTCTTCCAAAGTGTAGACAGACATTGCTGACCTACTACTGATTTAGTTAAGATGCGATTAAAAGACAAGTGTCATTTACTAGCATTCACTTCTATCTATTTATCTATATGTGTATTCTTATTGGGCTGATCAACTCAACTGGTCTCTTTTACTAGCGGACGGTGTTTCATCCTCACATTCATCAGTCAATCACTCAGCCCATCTAACGATCCTTCTCCGGTTCATCCTCTATGTATATAGAGGCAAAGGAAGGAATTGGTCTTTAATTTGATCAATGATTACAAGAACTGCCTGGCTTTGTACACCAATAGGAAAGACTACTCCAAGGGCAAGAATCAAGTGCAGCAGCAACAGTAGAAGCCTCACACTCAAGGTGAGCATGGTGGATCACGAAAGAAGCTTTTCTGTAGATATTGCAAGAGAGCCAATCATGACATCAAGGAGTGTCATATCCGGATCTACAATGAGGAAAAGAAGCAACAACAACAACAACAACCAGACTCCTCCAACACGACGGAATTCAAGGAGCAGAATACACATTTGTTAATGGCTTACAACAATAGCAACGAAGACTGTGATAGTTGGTACCTGGACAGCGACGCTACCCAACACATGACCTCTCGTAAGGAATGGTTTACTGAGTATGCAACTTACAGCAGAGATCAATTCATCTACCTCGGAGATTCAAGCACCATACACGTGGAAGGCAAAGAAATAGTGAAGATCACTTTCAACAATGATCTATCTATTTGTGCTCCCAATGTCCTTCACGTTCCTCAGCTATCAAAGAACCTGTTATCAATCTCTAAGATAACTGATGAGGGCTACACTGTTACTTTCTCATCTGAGTAGTGTACAATATTCAAGGAAGATACTACTCTGACTACATGCACTAGAGTCATAAATCTTTACATACTCTCTAATTTAGTTGCATTAGCTAGTATCTCTAACGAAAATGTAAACGATAATGTTGTTTTGTGGCATAGTCGATTTGGACACGTGAATACAAGATCACTTTCCTATATGTGTTGTAATAACTTAGTTGATGGGTTGTATTTCCCTTCTTCATTAGATAGGAAATCTTTCTTTTGTGAATCATGCGTCTATGGCAAGCACTCTAGAAGCAAGTTTCCCAAATCACATTCCATCAAAACAGAGCATGTATTGGATCTTGTACATAGCGACCTTTGTGGTCCAATGCCAACTCCGTCCTTAGGATATGCAATCTATTTTATCACTTTCATAGATGATTATTCTAGATGGTCTACAATCATGTTCATTAAGCACAAATCTGAAGCCTTTGAATGCTTCAAGAGATTCAAGGCCACGGCTGAGGCACAAACGTCTACAAAAGTGAAGGAACTCCGAATTGATGGTGGCAGCAAATACCTCTCTAATGAGATGTCTGACTACATGGCTGAACATGGTATTAGAAGATAGTTCACCACTTCCTATTCACCTCAACAGAATGAGATTGCAGAAAGGAAGAATCGAACTCTTCTCAACTCAGCCAGATCCATGCTACGTCCAACACACCAACCTACGAAGTTCTAGGCAGAAGCTACTACCACAACTTGTTACGTGCAAAACAGATCCAGCACCAAAGCCGTCAACAACAAAACTCCTCATGAAGTTTGGCATGGGCAGAAGCCTAGTGTCAGCTATTTAAAAATCTTTGGTTGTATATGTTTTGCTCACATTCCTAAACAACTTAGGAAGAAACTGAATCATAGGACAAATGAATGTATTTTCATTGGCTATCCTGATGAACATAAAGCTTATAAAGTTTATGGTTCATCCATCAATGTAGTATTTGTCTCTAGGGATGTAATATTTCAAGAACATACATACTATGATTTCAAACAGCCATCGATAAACGATGCTATGTCATTTCATCCTATTTTACGTAGCATGGATTCTTCCAACGTTGATGTTCCACCAGAGCCTAGCCGAAGCAATTAACTCCAAGGATGTTGTGAAGTGGCAAGAAGCTATGGAAAGCTAGTACAACTCACTTTTGACGAACCAGACCTGGACACTGGTTGACTTTTCCACTCACAAGAGAGTTATCGACAACAAGTGAATCTTCAAGAAGAAGGTCAACTCTGATGGTTCCATTGCTAAATGGAAAGCACGACTGGTGGCTAAAGGATTCACTAAAGTCCAAGGAGTGGATTATCAAGAAATCTTCAGTCCTGTCACCAAGATGCAGTCAATTAGGACTTTGATTACGTTAGTAGCCGCAGAAGACCTTGAAATGCACCAAATGGATGTCAAGACAACATTTCTCAATGGCAACATCGAAGAGGAGCTGTATACCTTCCAACATGAAGGATTCGAATCAAAGACCAAGAGCACAAAGTGTGCAAGCTGCACAAAGTAATCTATGGTCTGAAATAGGCCGCAAGAGCTTGGTTTGATAGAATCAACTCTATTCTCACTCAATTGGGATTTGCAAACAATTCAGCTGACTGTAATGTTTATTCGAAGCATATAGGCATCAATTTCGTTCACATAGCTCTTTACATAGATGATGCATTTATTTTGTCTAACGATACTAAAGAGTGATCTGTCAAAGGAATTTGACATGATTGATTTAGGAGCTGTCCATTCTTTGCTAGGAATTCACATTACTAGAAATAGGCTTCAGAAGAAGATCTATTTAACCAACAGGCATATCTAAAAGGCATTTTAGAAAAGTTTCATATGTCTGATTGCAAACCAATTGATACTCCAATGGATCCAAATATAGTATTGACTAAACCTACTTGTTTTTTATAGTGAAGTACTCGACATAGCGAAGTACCCTTATCATTCACTAATAGAATCTTTGATGTATGCAATGTTGTGTACTAGACTAGATTTAGCATACACTATTAGCACGTTAAGTCAATTCATGTCTAATCCTAGGATCTCTCATTGGAAAGCATTAAAGAGAGTGATGAGATATATTCAGGGAAGTTTAGATGACATTTTATGTTATGATGGAGATGCTATCAACCCACTCATCCTGCGAGGCTACTCCAACTCAGATTGGGGAGGAACAGTCTCTACCAGAAAATCTACTCGTGGAACTCAAGGAAGCACAAATCAGTTGCACTTTCTTCGACCGAGGCAGAGTACATCGCAGTATGTCAAGCTTCAAAGAAGCTGTATGGATCAGGTTGTTACTTCACGACTTACATCACACTCAGTTCAATGCTACCACCATTATATATGACAATTTGAGCTGTATTTCACTGTCATTGAATCCCAAATTTCATGGCAAATCCAAGCACATAGAAATCAAGTATCATTTCATTCGGACGAAAGTTTTCTCAGGGCAAGTGATCTTTCAATACTGCTCAACAACAGAAATGGTCACAGACATCTTCACCAAGGCGCTTCCCAGGATCAAGCATCAGGAGTTCTTCAACATGCTGAACCTGACGAAGATACCAAGGCACCAACCGTGACCTTAAGGGGGACTATTGGAAATTAAGCCCACAGTTGTCTCCTTGGAGAATGACTAATGATTCTTCCTACACGTTTATTGATCATTGATCTAGGGTCAGGTGAAACCAACTTTGGTTCCACGTCTGCTCATCTGGTACCTGCAAGAATCACAAACTTAGACTACAATGGGCTTCCGGCTAATCTCTAGCAAGGGGTAACCAATCTTGTCATAATTTCAAGTTCAAATGTTAAGTTTAATAACTTGAAGTCATTAAAGACTTGGCCATCTTCAAGGACTTCTGCAAACTTGCATTTAGAACAAGTCTGTAGAAATACACTACTTTGGCGACAGTCTACAAAAATGAACTATGTTCGCGACAGTTTTGCGAAACTAGCATAGTTCAACAGTTTAAACTATTTCGCGACAGTTTCACAAAACTTGCAACAGCTCAAAAAGTCTAACTTGTGTAGTTCAAAAGTTCAATTGTTTTTAACACCTTCGTTTTTTTTGCATTTTTCCCAAAAAATGCAAAGAGAGAGAGAAAATTTCCGAAGGTCATCTATTTTCATGAGTTAAACTGTTTTAAAGACACCTTCGCCTTTTTTAAGGACACCTTCGGCTTTTTCGCAAAATCTCAAAAATTGAAAAAGATAAACTCTAGATATGGTGACAAAGTGTCGACAGGAGCATGTGTCAAAAGAAACGTCAAGAAAGCGTCATAATGATGTCTTCTTTGTCAACCAAGAGAAGCCATAGGACCACTATCAACCTCAAATATAAGAATGTAGGGAGAAAGAGGATTGTCCTAATAGTTCGAGATCATTTGATGACATTACCCTTGGATTGTAGTCTCGATGCAACACGAACTTGGAACAACAACCAAATGAAAACGTCACCCTCGCTTAATACTATGCAATTCCATATTAAGGGAATAAGGGGGTAGTGAGAAACTCATAAGAAGCCATGGGCTCTATAGTTTCGTGTCCTGATCTTTTGTTTTCTCTTCATAGTACTATAATTGTCACTGAAAAGCCCATAGTTGTTTTCCATTTTGTGAATTAACTGTTGATACAATTCATGATGCTCTTGACAGAGCCTCAAGCCTCTTCTCAAACTGATGGAGAATGACAAGAGTTGTGATGTCCTAGATGATACAGTTACAAAAAAAACAAGATTGGAAGGTGGGTTGATCATAAAAACTGCAACAACATCCATGGAGACAGAAGTGCCACGGAGACACTATTTCCACCCAAACGTGAAGAAGGCCAAAGACAAGCCACCTCCACCTGCAAAACCCACTGTGAGTTTAGGGAAGTTCACAACATTGGAGAGTAGATATGCAAAATTAGATGCATACAAGAAAAAAATAATGCGTCAAAACGATCCAGATAGAAAACAAAAGGTTGAGAGGAGACCTGGATAGACTGCAAAATGTCGAACTTGACCTGGAAGGAGAAAAAAAAAACAATGGTACAAAGATGCGCTACACCTTGAAAGGCAAGCAGCTATGCACCAAAGAGAAGAAATGCAGAATCTTAGAAAGAAGTTAGAGGAGGCAGAAAAAATAAATTCAGAAAATCTTCGGGCTAAGTTGCTACTTTTGCCAACTAACACAACTACTTCTTTCATTAGCGACTCCCAAAGCTTTGAAGTATTTCAAACGAACATCCTATACATACCCTCATTGGTACCACCTATGTTCGATGCAGTGTATTGAAGAAGGGCCTCTTGTTCTAGCCAGACAAATCCTTTGTTGGGTTGGCCTATTATTGAGGCAGACTTTTCTAGCTTTGCCGCAACATGCCGCACTCTGGAAAATTTCAATGAATCTTCTAAAAGCAGTGCGTGTGAGTGTGTTAGATTGGCCAGGTTCTATGCAAGCTATCTTCGATTGTGGTTCAAAAGACCCCTAGGCAAGAAAAATAGGCCCACATTGCAGTTGGATTGGTTTAATCCCAATTTCCCTATACCAAAAGGCCAAGATTTTTTGCTGTACATAAAGATACGAGACTCTTCATCTACGGAAAAGAGGGTCTTTGGAGAGATGAGCATGGCTGGTTTCCTTGAGCAAGTTGATCCTATTTTTTTTTATAGCACGGATGGCTATATTGAAAGGATTGATATTTGTAGAGATTTCGTTGAATCTACATTAAAGCAGACATGAGTAACAGTTTTTATATGCTTATCTCGAATAGATGTACCGTCTACAGTGCATCACAAAGATCACTTGTCTTCCATGTTCTTCACATTTAACACCCAATCATACCATCTGATGTTTACCAATGTGTTGAGATCCACATTTCCAATGTGTGAGGAAATTTTGGCTGCTGATCCTACATTTAGGCCTACTCCTTGAAGCAAACAAGGTAGACCTAATCCAGAATATGATATCCAACATAGGTGGAAAGATATGCAGGCAAAAATCTGTGTTCAAACCATGTATCCTGGAAGAGAAGGACTTTGTTTCAAAAATAATTGTTCCAAACTAATTTCGCATGTACAACAATGGGGAGACATTTTTTATGATTGTCATGTTGATGTGGTGGACGGACAACATAAAAGTTTGGTGCACACTATGGAAGCTGTAAAGTCTATTTGGATTTTTGGTCTTAGAAAATATGGAATTGCAGAGTCATTTGTGAAGGCAAGTTACGAAGCTTGTTTGTATTGTCATGAAGTTCCTGCAAAAGTGCATGGTCAAAAATGTGTCATGAAGTATACACATGAATATATGGTGACAATGGACAAACTCCAAAAAAAGGTAGAGGGGATAATTGTGGAGTATCGGGTGATGTTGGTTTTATTGAGGTCTAATGTAGAGGGTAAGATTGGGTGTCGCGTAAGGGACTACCTATGCCATAGGGGAAAGAGAAGGAATTCGCCACAAGGCTGCCATGTTGTTAGACGCAAAAGTTGTCGAGTGGGTTGCCCTTTTCGAATGAGTGTCACTATCCCAATTGAGATGAGAGGCATGGCACGTATTCAGCTATATGTCGTACATGAGTACCATTGGCCTGACTCAAAAGAAGATGTGTTGAACCGGCATCCACATCCCCTTGTGGTGCATGAGTGTGAAAAAGATCTACAAACATATAAGGAAGCAGCACAAATATCGAACGCTTCTGTCCAGCGTGCATTGTTCCTCCAAGCACAAGTCAGTGAGGCAGACCAGGCATGTTTTAGATTTTTCCTCATACCAAAGGAGATATCCCAATTATCTTACAGACTTTGTACAAAAGGTAATTCGATGTGTGGGTTTAGGGTCTTGAAAGTTTTCATGTGCGACATTTTATGCCATGTTTTGTTGTGTACATTTGTGAATAATGAAGTGTACCATTATCAAATGCATTGAGCTCCGATGATTGGAGGAGCTTGAATTTGGAGGCACAACAATTGCTTTCGTGTCGTAAGGTACATTGTTTGTCCATTTTAAAAATCACATTTAGCCAAAATAAACTAGGAAGTTTGCCTACAAGGCGTATTGTTTACTCTCTTTGATGCATTTTTTTGAGCAGGCAATCTTTTTTCAACCATACAACCCTTCACATGAAGAGGAAGCTAGGAGGCCATTTGTACTGGTGATACAGGACCAATGGATGTTGAGTATTGCTCAACGCTTCTCTGAAAATAATGCTTGGGCTGTTGACTCAACATTCAAGACCAATCAATTTGATTTTTCTCTATTTGGGGCTATTCTCCCAAATCAGCTTGGTCACGCCATGCCAATATGGTTCATGATCTGTTCGGACGACAAAGGAATGCAGCATCAGAACATTGCATTGCGACTGACTTTATGTGCCGTTTTCAGTAGTCTTGGATGTATATGACCACGTGCAATCATCATAGACAAGTCCATCGTGTGTTAAGCACGATATTTTGAGCAAAGAAATGTGGTAAGCACGATATTTTGAGCAAGAAGATTGCAATTCTTCCGTATTGCTCTAAGTAAGTAATGCACGATGACTTTGGAGCTACAATATTTTTGTAGGATAATATTTGCTTGAGATTGAGAAATGCATTGTGTGTCTATTTATAGTGAGCATTGGAGCTTGGGAATTCTATGCCCTTGCATTAGTAACGAGGGACCTCCTACCTGGGTTTGCTTGAAACTCAACTCAATGTCCTCAACCCACATCCTATTTGGCAAGTAAGATTTGCTATCTACTCCAGACCTATCAAAATAATACGACGATTTGATATGCCAAGCCTAATCCAAGCTTGCAAATTGCAGGATTGTGAATGACATCGTTAATATGTTCACAGTTGAGAAGCCTGCTAAATCCATTGTTCAAATGATCAACGTCCAGGTTGGAATGTATATGAATTGCATTGCTCGTTGGCTTTAAAATTACTTGGTTATCGTTTAGTCAAACTTCATGTATCTCCTATATTGCCAAAATGATGATGTTCACTTTCAATTCATTGTGTGTGCCTCGAGTGTTGATGCAATGTTCTCAACAAAATGACTTTTTAGTTGCGGATGGCATACGATTCGCAATGGAAAACTTTTCTTTGAATGGCTAGATAGGACAAAATCTAATTTCAATTTGTCATTGGTACGCAACTTCAGCCCCAAACCAGATATCAAAAAAAAAATTCATTCTTTACATTAACAACCTCTAACAATATTAGGCTTGTGACATTATGCATGCTGGAGTACCCAAGTGAATCTATTTATGATTTTCGACAAGAGATGATCGACATATTTCTAGAAAATTCTAAGAAAATCAGTTAGCCTCATGATTTGAGGTAAACCTTAAATCCTATACCACATTTATTGTTGAGAGAGAGAGAGAGAGAGAGAGAGAGAGAGAGAGAGAGAGAGAGAGAGAGAGAGAGAGAGAGAGAGAGAGAGAGAGAGAGAGACTACAACATTTGAGAAGTAGGAGAGACAGTTTACGATTTGTTTAGCATAAGGATTTTGAATGGGTGGAAATTTGAAAGAATGTGAAATTGATAAGAGGTACATAGGATCTGATTTTGGTGCAAGAAGTAGATATGAACACTTTGGTGCAATATGTAGATATGAACATGTGCAACAACATGAGTTATTGTATTGATGTTTTTTGTCTTAATGTTCATTTTTTTAGGGAACCATATTATCTCCAACTTGCACCAGAAATAGTCAACAAAGGCGAGAAAGACGTAATTAGAGCTCAACTGCATACGACACATAACATTTAGTATAAGTTTGTAATTGATTTCACTTTGCATTCGCATCGATGCTATATTTTGAGCAAAGGTGAATGTAAACATGTGTTATTTCCAATACTAGTTTGTGAGAGGCGTTTGCCAACAATATGTTTCAATTAAAGAGAAAAAAAAAATAGATTAGCTGTTATATAAGTACTTATTACATGTTCATTTGAATACATTGGTGATTGTCATCAGAATACATCAAATTTATATTTCAATAACCTTTTTGGTTATTTGCTTATTTACACAATGGATATTCATAAGGATATTTTCTGCATGAGATAGTCAATTGTTTATCATTTTAGCAAGATCTCACTAATATTTGCATGCAGGTACAGAGGTTGCCTGGTGGGCATGCCACATTTTGGTTTTGCTTGGGGTTCGATTCCCCATTAGCCTTGCATGGTCCTTGCTCACTAGTTGATTTAAACCCCTGATTTTTTTCAAACTTTTATTTGCTAATACCTTCCATCTCGCTCCAACGGTTTATCCAGTCTTCTACAACTTCTATGCTGTTAATTTTTTATTATCAAAAGAAATTTCCGGTTAGCCCCCCAAGTTGTAAGAGTTAATAGCTTATACTTACTTAAAATAGATTTTGCATTTGTTTATTACACTGTTATTGCCCAATGAAGTTCAAAAAAACCGCTTTCCACGAAGTTTGCAGAACTAAGGGTGTCATCACTAACGATGATGCCGAGTGAATTTCGGTGTTCACCCCCACCTGAACTTCATCTCTGTCCATTTGCTTGAAAAACTGAAATTTTACGTCCAGTTAACCCATTCATAACGGGTATGAAGCATTGTTAGAAAAAACACTGTTTCAATAGACTTACGTGCTTTGGTTTACCCATTATACTAATGAATTTTCAAATGGTTTAAGCAATAACAGTTCCTAAAATACATCATAATGCTTTGAAATCTAATTAGCATTGCTCATGGAAAAAATTAACTGTTTTGACATTTTTCTAGTCCAAACGACTCAGAAAAGATGCTTATGAAAAAAAGAACAATTTTTACTAAAACCAAAAAAACCACATAAGAAAAAACCATCCAACCCAGCCCTGCACCTCACCTTCCTACCAACCATACCCGAAACATAAGTTTACATGAAAAAACTTAAAGCTTCCCCAGCCACCCCCCCCCCCCCCCCCAAAACAACTCAACTCTCACACGCGTTGAGCATGAAAACATGCACTCCACGCGTTTTCATCCCATCTACGGGTCACTCCAGTTCCCTCTCATTCTCAGATTTCAGCAGATTTAGAAGAGAAAAAGGAAGCGAGGGCCAACCCGCGATAGGGGAGAGAGAGAGAGAGAGAGAGAGAGAGAGAGAGAGAGAGAGCAATGGCAGCCCTGGAGGCGCACTTCTCCTCCCTCCTTTCCTGATCAAAGCCGTGGAGGATTAAAAAGGCACGCTGGAGGGTGCCTTTCTGGCAGCCAAAATTTGGCATTTTCCTAGTTGTTCAAGTTTCTATGAATGCAGGAAGCTTTTGGGCATTAATTTCTACTGTTTGTTGGCAGATTACCTCTTCTTCAAGGGCGATTTCACAGATGTTTCAAACTCCTAAAGCCTGAGCTTTGTTTTCAATAGGAAACAAAAGTTCAGCCAATCATAAATCATTGTTTTATATGCAAAATTCACCTTCTACTGTTGTTTTTGCAGTAAGGATTGCTTTAGGTCCTTTTGAAGCTTGCTTATTGTTGTAAAGCTGACTCAGGTGCACCCAACGTGCCCTGTAAGACTCTAAGGGGTGACACTCCCTAAGGTCCCAGAGCAAGTTAGAACGTCAAGGACTGAGCCTCCGACCTGTGGTGAGCCAGTCAAGTAGTCACAAGTCATGAGCTAGCTCTGGAGCTCGAGTCATGGCCTAGTCAGGAAGCAAGTTGATTCTGCCACCGGAACGGCTCCCGGGACCCATGTTCGGGAGCCAGACTGATTCTGCCAGGCTTGCCAGGCT
This sequence comes from Diphasiastrum complanatum, assembly GCA_029204225.1. Lineage (NCBI taxonomy): Eukaryota > Viridiplantae > Streptophyta > Lycopodiopsida > Lycopodiales > Lycopodiaceae > Diphasiastrum > Diphasiastrum complanatum. The sequence continues at coordinate 86,409,619 of CM055092.1, forward strand.
TAATCAGCAAAATAAAAACTAAGTCCCAAAAAGCGTGCTTTACCATAAAGCACTATGTTTCAGAACAGAGGGGGTGCACCGAATCACAGCAGAACTATAGGGGGAGTCCGGCAGACAGAAACTTGGGCAGCTCAACCAGCGCCAGGAATCCAGTCGCCAGGTCTCAGCTCCCTCTACCAGCACGAGCCAGGCACAATGCCCAGCACGTGTTGGTGAGACCGGTCAGTCTATGTATGAATGTAACCTCTTCCAAATCTAATAAAGTTGATCCTTGGGGATGATTACCATTTCGGTTTCGCCTCCGGGACTGGTCCAAGTGGAAGGACCCTTACTACAACCTTTTTGCGTCGCTGGCGCCTAAGGGTCCCTGTCATCGACATGGGGCTTGCCGCTATGCCAATTAGTCAGTTTGGCGACCACTATGCCTTGGGTTTCATGTGTGGCTTGTCTTTGCCTTTGGTTACCTTTTGGGGACGGATTTTGAGTTGGCTTTCGGGTTGGTTGGGATTCCAGTTTTCTTAAGTCTGAATGGTTAAGCTTGTTACGTTTCTGAGTTGGCTTTTACGTAAGTGCATGATGGATGAATGTTAGACTTAAGCGCGTGTTGGGGAAATCGCTCAAGTCCCAGCGCCCTTTGAGGCGCCGGCGCAACACTTATCCTTTAGTTTGTTGCTTGTGATACAAGGAGCTGTTGGCTCGAAAAGGAACCTTTCTTTCGAAGGCCGACACCATCAAACAAAGAGGACTACAGAATCTGTGGGGCGGATTCGCAGTTCAAGTACTCGCACGTGAATGGCAACGAAATGACTGGATGTTTGTGCAAAGGATGGATGACTAGCCTGTTTCTTGGGTTAGTTTCATTTGCGACGACGCCCACCAGATGCAAGCAAGAAGTCAAAAGCTGGAAAGAGCAATTTCAGGGGAGATCTTCTATGGAGCAGTTGGTCTTCATTTGGGATGGCTACCTTCGGAACTGAAACTCACTGAGCATGGGTGATATCCAGTATCAGTTGGGTTTTTCCTCAAAGGTAGAAAAGACTAGGATCTTCTTCAGAGATTGGCAACAAGTTGGATCAAGCCATAATCCTAGCGGATCAAGTGTTGGAAAGGCTTTTTGTCTAAGAACTTTACTCTAAGTCCGGTCAGTTGATTTTATAAGTGGAGGGGAACTATCACACACACCTCTCTCTTGGGACAAATTTTGAATGAAAGTTGATCAAAACGGGGGCAAATTCAAGGTGACCTAGCCATACTCACACGAGGAGACTGGCAAACTTTGGACCTAATAAGTTGACAAGTTTTTGTTGTGGAAAGGAAAGCTTGTTATAGGCTTTCTCTAGACCAGCAATGATGAGGAGACATAATGAGTACGCTGACTTATGTCACGTGTAAAGCAACTGATCAACAAAAGAAAAGTTGAGTCTTGCACGAGAGACTTGGTACTTCGAACGAACGCTATGGGACAGTTCGTATTGAAATCGGACTAGTGCAAACTTTGGGTGCATGTGTCTGATTCAAAGAGAGCATACATGTTTATGGCTGTCTAGTCTGGTGTGGCGTCAGGTTGGCTTCCATCGCTCGTGACGAAGTTTTCAGTTGGTTAAGTCTGATGTAAGTCAGACTGCTTGCTTGGAATGGATGTTACTCATTTGTAACAAAGCTTCGAGTTGGTTAAGTTTGATGTATGTCGGGCGGCTTGCTTGGAGGGAAGTCACCCACATCGAGACCCCCCCATCTGGCATGGCACCAGGTTGGATCTCAATGTTGGTTTCGGAACTTCAAGTTGGTTAAGTCTGATTGTTGTTGGCGAGTTGGATGCTTGTATGTCAAGTGAGTTTGGATGGCAAGAGTTGAAGGCTGGGAAGCTAAGTCGTGGTTCTGGGCTCCCTTTGGGATGCCTGCGCTACAGGGTGGGTGTCAATGAAAAAACAACTAATGTTTGTGTGTGAGGAATCATATATGAAAATGTTCTACGTAGGTGGCTCAACCTCATCTAAATTTGAATAATAAATAAAAAAATAAATCTTGTTTGTCACTCAAGATATCTAGACCTCTACTAACATATACTACATGATGTGGAGTTCTTGGATTGATCAATAAGCTTAGTGTACATCCTGTCTAATTTATGTTTCTAGCCTAGAGCAAAACATACAAGGTCATTAACATGCATGAAGGAGAGGCCCCATATGATACTACGGGAATGGTCACCACATCCTTAGATTAACAACACTTGACATTATTCTTTATGTTAAATTCATCAAGAACCATGGAAAGAGCATGGTCTCTGTGAAATGGCATACATATTTAATAGGAAATATCGGTTTTGTGCACAAAACGTAGCAGTTAAACAAAGAGGCTAATGTTTCGCGCATAAAAGCCTATATCGGTTATGTGTGTGCGAAGGCAAGTGACCTGAGAGGAGTTGGATATGGCATGCACAAAAGCAATGTTACACAAGATTTTGTGGATATTGGATCTACACATGCTGGGAAGAGACACTCAAGAATGAGCTATTTGCATGTGCACAAAATCAATATTGCAAAAATAGAGGCAAAAGAATGATTAGAGTTTTGTGTTATATACCTTTTCTCTTGCACGTGTCATCCTCTGATGTATTTGTACATTTTCATGACGCCATGTGTCGTCATACGCTTGAGTCAACAGATTTCATATGTGAGTCCACAATGATTGCCATGTGGCAACAGTTGATTGGGCAAAAAAAATTTACATGTGTGAATGTACGAACGTCCGTACTTCCATGTGCAAGAAATTCTCATACATAAAATCGGTTCTCGATTGCTTTTGTATGCCATTAGATTTTGTACTCATCCTCCTCAAACAAACAACATACACAAAAGTAATATCGTCCATACATATCAATTTAGCGCGCAACCTAGTTTTGTACTTCTTCCGACAAACTTGGGAGAATTTTTGGGAACTGTTGACGTGGAGATAAGAAACTCAAGAGTCAGATTCATAAAAAATATCGAGTAACAAAGAGGAAATTGGGTCGCATAGTTAGCGTCAACTAAACTTTAGAATTGACTTTACCTTGGTTGTGGAGTATTTGTGTAGGCAAACTAAGGGAAAGGTAGATCTCCAAGACACAGGGCCCAAGGGCTCGCCCATAGGCTAAAACTATTGCCCATAGTAATAGAGATTAGTAAAGTCTTTAAGCCAGCTAAAAATCTATGTGGTATTTTTGCAATGCAGTGAGTTGGGTAGAGTTGGCCAAACTAGCATAGACTCGAGATCATGACCTCTTATTTGGTAACCTGTAGGAACCTCGTGTTCCATGTTTAACTACTTGTACAAAGTTTATTTGTGCAAATTCATCTGATATTCTTAATGTGCATCAAGTGTGCCAGTTATTAAAAAACAAAACCAAAAACTAAAAACTAAAACTAAAGCTTGTCACACCACAAAAATAGACTATACATGAGGCACTTCTCATTGGAAAACAAAAATTGAGAAGACAACATTCATTTAACGTATTCGATATCAAGTGTCTTGCATATAATAGAAACAACCTAAATCTTTAATTAGTGCACGCATTGATGATAGTATCTCGCTTCCCCCCTCAAAGTCAGTTGCACTTGTTCAAGGTCCGCCATTTGTTGAGAAAAGGACAATCACCATATAGAACAAGGTCAACCTAGTAATGGGGATGTCTTATATGCAACAGAAGCACTGCACAAAATGATGATAACAATGATGGTAATTCTAATATTAGAACAACAAAGGAAACAAGCCTTATATGTAGCAAAGAGGGTCATTTAGACTAGCAAGTTGACAATTGTCTAAAAATCTTGTAAGCAAAGGCAAAGATGCTTGACAATATTTTTCCAAACTTCAATAGAATTAGCTAGCCTTTCTTGTTTAAATACTTTAAGGTAATATGCGTACTTTTTTGACAAGCATGAAAGATTGTTGTTGATAGGTAGTTTGGTGTCGGAAACACACTATGCTCCTCCCATTCACTTTACATTTTGATCCTTAATAGGTTCCCTTGGACATCTTGATTTGGTTGAAACTAGGTAATGGGTTAGTCTTTCTGGCATGACGTGCAATCAAAGCTATAACATCATTGGCAACTATTGCAAATAGTTTCAATATATACAAACATTGTCTATACTCACCCACTATGTTGTTTAGGGGACACTAAAAATTCAAAGGCAACAAACCTAAGACACCTCTTTTTATACATGTGAAGAGCTCAAATTTGTTAGTATTGAAAACCTATAAATCTTTTCTCTAGGGCTACTCAAAATATGATTGTTGAAGTTATCATTTTTTAAAATATAATTTGAAATATAATTTAACTATAATAAGCATGTCCATGAAATCTATGTGTTGCAGTAAACTATAAATAAAGTAATCAAAACATGAGGACCCATATAATTTTTAGCATATTGTATTACTGATTTAATAAACGAATTCACCATAAATATGGTGTTACTCGAAGGGTTTTTTTGAATCCTAAAGGATTCGCTTGGCAATTTAATGTGCATTATTGTGAAGGACTTTGCGAAGGATGCATATTTATATGGAATCAATGGTTGAATGCATTGCAACTCACAAGGCAAGCATGTTACTTCAAAATAGAAGGCTATGTGTGTGTGTGTGTGTGTGTGTGTGTGTGTGTGAGAGAGAGAGAGAGAGAGAGAGAGAGAGAGAGAGAGAGAGAGAGAGAGAGAGAGAGAGAGAGAGAGAGAGATTATGAGTATTAAAAGCAAGAATGATTTTTTTGCTAGCACATTATGGATTTTGACATTCATACATATATGTCAAAGGTAGAATATAGACCACATCGCATGGAAAGTTAAATTGTGTGGCCCATTTGAGCCACAAAATAGAATGTGCATCTCCACCTTTTATGTTTGGGAAAGGAAATTCTTGTTTCATTCAATTGGATTCAGCTTATGTTCATTCATGGCTTGGGACAATGACCTTGTCATAGGTTTGCAGTCTTTTGAAGTAGTTGTGTTTGAGTGGCACTTCAAATAGCAAAAGATGCTTCCCCGCGCCACAGATTAATGAGGAGAAGCATGTTTTCAACTGCCGACTCTTTGCAAGTTGTGGTTCTACTCTTATCCTAATGTGTTGGGGGTTCTATGGATAGAAGCATAATCTCTTGACTAACGTATCAAGCCTCCACCACCCAAGAATTAGGAGGGGGCCATGACCACCACGTTGAAAATATGTTGCTCCCATAAATGACACCTAGAACTTGGACCTCCAAGTATTTGGGGTCAATCACTAAATGGTTGTTTAGATAAACCCTCTCTCAAAAGGTTGACTAGGATGGGGCCACAACTCTTGAGAGTATTGTATTATACACAAATCTACATGTTACAAAAGATTAGGTAGGCAAAATCCCCTTGTCTGAGGGCCTTCCACCTTAGGAGGCCGGTAGAACCTTCCCCTAAGTGCAATCTTGTTTTCAATATTACAAATTTCTTTGGGAATTGGCATAATATCTTTGCGGACAACTAGTGACTGGTTGTTGTCTTTTTTAAAACATTATTCCAAGTGCGTAAAATAGTCAGGTGTGTTCCTTCCTTGCAAATTCAGTAATAGGTCTTAACTCCGAGTTGATCTCATAGACATTCTACCAATTTCCTAAAACAAAAATTAGCAAGTTCTAAAATAATATCTCACACTTAGGTGTCATATAGGAGAAGACCCTCAAGCAAAGACAAACCCCCCACCCCACAATGCACTATGTGAGAACGGTCGTTTGTTGTCCAAATGGACCTCTGTTAGAATGTGCATGTGCTATGTGGGAGCCATTCATTGGCTATCCACATGAGTTTTGTCGAAATGAGTAAATTTTTTTGGAAGCACATAAGAATTCTATTTATAAGAGTGGCTACAAAATACAAAGAAAAAACGAGCTCTTGGCATTATATGGGACAAATATTTAAAGAGCTTAATTAAAGAATACAATATCCATACGAAAACGAAAGATTTAAATTTAATCCCTTTCACATGCTCGAGTTGGCTAAGACAACATAATTTCGCTTAATATTGTCTATAATAAAGATGTCTGAGTTCTCTCGAGTAAAGAATTTTGTCCTCTATGACGTTCCATATATCCCAAAGCACAAAACCCATTATCGTCGAGTGCTATCAATTTTAACGTCGTTACTAGGGAATTTTTTTTTATAAAAAACAAAGCACAACTTATTGGGTGGTGCAGAGGAGGCATGTCCACTCCAAGGGGGTAATAACCAAATGCAGTCCTACCGACGAGCGCTCATGCAATTTTTGTAGAGGGGATTGCGTGAAGGAGGCAACCAAGCATAGACCATTGCTAGTGGAGGGAGGCCACTCTCATATAATAACAAATACAAACCTCACGCGTGGCATGGCGCAAGGGAAGGATCAAGGCGACGGGGCTTCCTGCTTGCCCTCAAGCTCCTACCTCCAGCAAAGGCCCTCCCTTAAAACGAAGGGCACCTCTCCCTGTTCTCTCTCGCTCTTTCTTTCTCTCTCTCTCCCTCTCTCTTTCTGTAGAAAGCAAAGGACAATCTCTTCATGTGGTGTTCCGATCCATGGATGCATCATGAGCAGCAGGAGGTGCTTGTCCTTGTTTCTGTACCTTCCGTCCTTCAGCAGCAGTAGCATCCGCACATCTGACGTGATGACGGCGACGATGATGATCTTGCTTTAAAGTTTGCAGATTACAGCGGTATCTGTCTGTGGGCTTTGGGACTTTGATTTTCCAGCTCTTCTTTTGTCTGTTCTGGGGTGGGGTAAACTCCTTCCTGCCCAGCTCCTATTCTGCCGCTTCTTGTCTCATCATGAAATGGTGTGCATGGCCCTTGACTATTGGTTGGAGTTGATGCTGTTCATATGCCTGGGTCTGGGTGGTGACATGCCGTCTGCGGCTGCTTGAAGCCAAGCACTATAATATGTCTGGGCTGGCTCTTGTTGAATCGAAGATGCTATAAAGCGTTTATCGCTTGCTCCTGTTGGAAGCCAAAAGGTTTTCAAGCATTTATTATTCTTGCTCCTGTTGAACCTAGAATGTTTTTTAAAGTATATTATTTTTCTTGCTCCTGATGTCAGTTGAGCCAAGAAATCCTAGAGCATTTGTTTCTTGCTCTTGTTGAAGCCAAAACGTTTTAAAGCAGCATTCAATGAAGCCAAAAGACGTTCTAAAGCACTAGTTTCTTGCTCTTGTTGAAGCCAAAGAGTTTACGGGTCTATTTCTTGCTTCTGCTGTCCTGCTGAAGCCAGAATCTTTAAATCTTGTATCTCTTGCTCATCACGCCAGGACGGTGCAAGATAGCCGCGGTCTAGAAGACTTTAGAGTGATATTAAACTTACCGTTTTTTGTTAATGCATATTCTAAATAAACAAGGGGATGATGGAAGCCAGAGGTTAATGAGCGTTCGCCTGTTGCCTGTCCTAGTGCGGATTCAATATTGGAATTTTGTGAATAGGAGATTCAATTTTGGTCCTGCACCTTACGTACGTTCATATGAAAAATTGTACCAGATCAAAATTCCATGACGTACACCGGAGGGGGCTTAAGTTTGTTACTGTAGATTTTTTTATTCCTCTTTTCTTTTTGCTCATTTGTGCTGCCGATGGAATCGAACTCCTAACTTATCTCAAGGTTTCTTGGGGATAAACTGACAAGGAAAAATAACACAGCAACCTGTGTTGCTTTAAATTTCTAGGCATGCCTTTCACCAGTTTCTTTGAGGCCTCTCAATATTATAATCTCCCTTCTACGGCGTTGGATGCACCGACTCCTGCGCAGGAGCCATTGGCATCGTTGAACTCTGCTAGTAAATGGTTGCTAAACAGCAAAAATCAGGCAGCCGAGATACCTTCGTTTATGAAAAGGGATGATCAAAGCTGCGCTGGAACAACCAAGTTTTCTTGCGATCTGGCGCGTTATGATTCAGCCCCTTCTTCCTTCCTCTCAAGTTTTGCAGATCTTCGAAATGATGGCATGCCTCACATGTCAAGGTTATCAAACGAAGGCTCCAGCCTTAATGCTATGCTACCTGAATTGTTTTGCGCTGGGACAGTGGCGGCTCTCGTATCCAACAACGCGTTGCAGATGGAAGTGGACGGACTTAGTCGGCCATCATTGGAAGATCACAAACAGTTCTCTGCTGAGAGCAGACGTAATCGCAGATTATCTGCCCAGAATTCTCGTTCTCATGAAGAAGCACGCCCATCGTTTGTAGCTAATCTCGACCACCGTGCGCTTGCTGCAACAGACTACACATGTGAATTTGGGGCAGCAAATGGCCATATTAGCTCCCATCAACAGCGAAATCAACCTTCACCCGAAGGCAATATTCATATCATTCCAGCAAAAGGCACCAAGACGCCTATGAGGAAGGATGGGATACTGAAGAGCAGTCCTATGGGTGTGAAGAGCAATGTATTGCGGCACAGAAGCTCCCCTGCAAGTCTCGAGAATGACGATGTGATAGGCTTTTCTGAAGAAGCCGCCCTGAGCAGCTTATCGGAGGTCCCAGATATAGGTGGCCGAGGCTTGGCTGAAGATTCAAAATCACATGAAGGCTCTCTGATGAGCATATTGGAGGGTGCTTCCATGCGGAAGCGTGTTCGTGATCTTGATGCGTTCCACATGAATAATGTCTCTTCACCTTCAGATCTACAAGTTAGTGACGTCTGTCTCTTTGCCCTTTGAGCATTTTTGGTATTCCCATATGATGATGCACTGAATTGAGATGTATTCAATTTTGTTCACAGGATGGAAGTGGTGGACAAACTACATCTCTTACACGGCACGTGAGCCTTCCAGTTCCGCTGAAGTCAAAGGACGATGTGCCTGTGGAGGACAATTGGCTACAGGACTCTGTTCCCTGCCGTTTTCGTGCCAAGAGAGGATGTGCCACACATCCACGTAGCATTGCAGAGCGGGTGTGTTCCAACTTTTAACATAGAATCCTGATTCCTCACAGTTTCCTTATATCTTATTGCATTTAAGAGGAGATCAGTGGATAAATAGCTACAACGATTATTGTCTTAGATTACTTTGCTATGAGTGCAATTAAGGTTTTAATCTTATTTGATCCTTGAGATTACCGGTCTGTGTTTATCCATGTGTATAGGTTCGAAGGACTCGCATTAGTGAGCGCATGCGAAAATTACAAGAATTGGTCCCCAATATGGACAAGGTATTGTTGGTTTTTACTTAGTTTCCTATTCAGTTATAAAGAATAGACTTTCGCAGGTTGACCCCAAGTTCAGACTTTGGCTAACTTGAACTTCTGCCTCCTGAACAGCAATCGAACACTGCAGAAATGCTGGATGAAGTGTTTGATTACGTGAAGTTCCTTCAGAAACAGGTTCAGGTACATGATGGCAGTTGGTAGTTCCTGTAGTTCCTATTTTGATTTCAAGCTCACTGATTTTTGCAGCATACCATGATACCTTGTGATTTCTTTATTTTTCTTCACTGCAGGAGCTCTCTCAAAGTAAATCAAGATGTGAAGGACTTTGCATAGTTCAACCGAAATGAAAGTCAGCCTTCCTAACTCGATCTCACGTGTCACAGCTTGTACTCATGGTCGTCTATGCTTTCTGCTATAGAACTTTGTAGTCAAGGCATCAGAGCTGTAAAATTATATTGTGAGTTTCACAGATTTGTGAATATTAAATATGCATATAGAATACATGATCTGTTGAATCATGAATTCCACCTGTAAGTCTTTTTCATTTTGGCGGTGCAGTAATGAGTTCATTCCACCTCGAAAATAACTGTGGTACTAAAGTTCATCAAACCAGTCAATGTCAATAAAGTGTCTCAATATCTTCAAACAATAGTGTCTTGTTCATCAACTTAATCAAAAGATTAGAGAGAATCATATCAATTATCGAGAACAAAGAATATCTCAGGTTGAGATGTGTGCTAATCGGGTGGTGATGTGGGCTAATTGTCTACAGTGATAGCCCACCAGACACATGATGATTCTCTTTGGCTGCCCCGTACTCTTAGTTGAACTGTGTTGTGAAAATTTTGATTGCTTCTAAAATTGCACAATTGAACAAATGCACATAGATGTGCCGCTGCATCTTTGGAATGATAGTTTTAAATTTCTTAAACAACACAGCTGTCATTTTGAATTCAACTTAGTTATATCAATGTTTGAAGTCCATGTTGAAGAAGCACATTAAAGTGATGGTTCCGAATTATTATCTCGATTTCTGGATTACAACCTTTACTAACATTATGTTCATATCTGATGCTTTCAGCACAAGGTCGAAGATGCTTGACTTTTTGGTGGTCGACTGATTTCTCACTGATCTTATTTATATGTAATTGATATCCTATTTGCTTGCATTACTTTTCATACATCTTCCCATTGGAAGTGTTGTGGTAGAGCTGACAAGTCTGTATCCAATCTTTTGTTGACTTTGAAGCTCTTCTTGGCGATGCAAGAAGCGTTCCCTCTGCCTTGTCTGCTGATACGTTAGGGTAGCCATTTTTTGTTTGTATTGGTCTTGTATTCCCTTCATACACTGTTCAACATATCATACCAGCAAGCTTGATCAGTATGCTGCAAGAGCTAGATTCTCTTTCAAGGAAACTATCCAATCACATCACATATGAGCAAGGATTACTGTTGAGTTTCAAATTTACAATATAACATGCTTAAGTGCATAACAAGTGATCTTGACTCCATGATAGTAGACTGTAATACTCTTCAAACAGTTTGTTGTCTTTACAACTTACACACTATTTGATTCTGGGCACACCAATGGTTTTTGTAATGTACTTTAGTTGCCCGTGATTAGACCCTTGGACTACTATTACATGTTAGAAGTAGCATCTACTATTATTAGCTCTAATATATAGACATTGTTTGAAGATCAAAAATTTCACAAATATGAACAGTTCTACCCTGTGCCTACATCGTAATGCAATAGATGCACTACCAAGGTTACACGCTCATTCGAATCGGCCGATTTGTTCCAATTTAAACTGGCTAGCCCGGTTCAAATCGGGAAGCGGTTCAAACAGTTTTTTTTCTTTTGTTTAGGGGGCCAAAAAACGGTTCGAACCGGTTTCCAGTTCAAATCAGTCCCTGACGGTTCGAAGGTTCGAACCGCAGTTTGATGCAACTTGTCTGCAATAAATACTTTTAACCACAGTATTTTTCTGGAGTATTCCCAAGAAAACAAAGAGGCTTGATAGTCAAGGAGGCACCACCAGAGTTGTTGACTGATATTTTATGCCACATTGTTAGTTTATGAAACAGCATCACTATCCTATCTAGTTAAAAGAGATTGGGACTCGTATATTTTAGCCCTTTCATATCACTCAAAATTATAGGGTTGTTGATGATCTTGGTACACTCCATGAAGGTGTCGCTTCATTTTCTCAACCGCACACATACACTTCTGGAATTTGAATCTTAAAGCAACAACGGAATCTTGAAACTCCAATAGTTTCAGCTTATCCTTTGGCATGGCATTAGACTGGTGGAAAGCTAGAAGCATGGAACTTAAATTGACATATGTACTAGCTGTGTATAGCACCAATCTGCAATCTGCTGACCTTTAGGTGAAATAACAGTTCAAACACTCATGGTTTTACATGACAGTTGGAATACAGCAATATTTGAGCTACAGCCCCTCAAAGGATGCCACGACCACTCCAAAAGCCAAAGCTAATCTACAGATGTTCAGGAACAGTTAGTTTCATGTAGTTTGAAATGCACAAAAGTTCATGACAGTAACTAATATCTAAACTTGGCGCTTCTCTAAAATAAAAACAGACTGAACTGCCACATTTGAGACTTTAACCAAGTTGAGACCTCATGGTGTCTTGCATTTTCTTGATCTTCTTCAGCATTCTGATCCCTTGCAAGCTTGTTAACCTCCAGTATAAACGTTCCCTCAAGCTCTTGCAGAATCTGTGGCAAAAATAACTGCTTCATGTCATGCTCATTCGTGAAATGCAGACCAGCATTTGGTTGTCGCTATGACAGAATTTTCTTGACTTACCCCATGTCTATAACCTTTCACCATTATGGAATCTGCATTTGGGCTCTTACCATCAAATAAAGAGGAAAATCTCCGAGCTCCTACAGCAGTATGGCGTGCAACAATGAAGGGGGGGCATAAGTATGCTGTTTGAGCTTTGGATACTGGAAAATTATTTCAATATAATAACAGGAGCAAACTATGTTAACAACTAACACATGTGAATGTGAAAAAGGTTCTCTGAAAGATGGAATGGTCAAAGGACAAAGAGCCAGGCATTTCACCAGATAAAGAGAGTTCCTGAGCTACATTTATCATTTGAAGCAGAGGACGGGTATATTTGGTTAACAATGTAGGCTTCTCTACAGTCCAAGTGCGTTTGCTGATTAACTACTAAAACCATTATACATAGAAGATAGAATATTGATGATTTTTGAACAGCCTTACAAATTAACTTCGACCACTTGAACATATAATCTTTGCCAGTGCAAGACAGGCCAAAAGAGTCTGATAGATACATATGTTAAACTGCAGTCATTGCTGTTCGTTTTAAGTTCTTAACCCCATTGAAGAAGCATCAGTTCCCTAGATATCAGTGCTACCATTCCTCAAGTTTCAAATATGAAACAGAAAAGAGCCTCACCCTTGTTAAATGCAGATGAGATTAGAGTGCCACAGCCATTCAAAGATTGACATGATCCTGCTTGCCGTGTCTGACCGGCTTCCAGTTCCAATGCAGTTTGCTCAAAGGCATAATCTTCCCCTGGAAAAGGTTCATTTGAAAAGAAATCTGCATTTGTAATGCATTGGACCCTTTGACCTTCAATGTGCTGCACATGATCAGACTCCTCATAGGACCTATTATAATACCCCTTGGGTCCTCTCATGTTGGAGTATTTCCACTCGTTTTCAGCTTCATCAACCAATCTTTTAACAAGCCTCAGAGCCTTCAACACTCTCTTTCTTTCAGACCCAGAAACACGTATAATTAAAGCCCCGTTTCCAGATTTCATGTTTTCAAGCTGCAAGCGACAGCCTGTATCTTTTTCAATACCTCTAATAAGAGAGCCACCTGTACCAATGATTCGACGTTTCAACCTTTTATCTTTTACAGTGATTCTTTCCACAACCTCAGATGATTTTTTATTCGCTCCCAAAGTAGTAGGGCATCCCTGAGAGTTAATTGAAATTGTGGGTTATGACTGCAGGTTAAAATTCTAGATCAAGGTTTTATTAAAAAAAATACTTCCAATGTGGAGATGTCAACCACCATCACATAGAGAATGTATACACTTTGTAGCATTCCTTGAACAATACTGGCTAAGAATGACCCAACTTATGTCTTCATTCATTTTATTTAATATCAAGAAAAGAAGGTACTGCCCAACACCAAAGGCTCACCACATATGGGTATTGTCATTCTGCAGTAGAAAAATTCTAGCTGTGACGTGTGTTAAGTGGGGATTATTTATTATCCTTACTAAATACAGGTTCTATAAGTAATTTTTGTAGTTGAACTGCCAAACTTCTTGATTTAATCCTTTGTTCCCTTTTTGCTTATAGTTGCCTAGACAAAAATGTGAATCGTACAGACCATCTTGACCTTTGGTACCAATGTTCTGCTGCCGACTCTAAGTTTATTTTTACTTTTATTCTCATGCTACTCTTCAAAACTGAATCCAAGAACCCATGGATTTAGCATTACTGCTTAGTGTCTTAATGGATTGAATTTTCAATCTCTACTAGAAGTTTCTCAACCCTCTCTTCAAGAAGCCATAATGTAATTAAAATGGTACCTTGGTATTACTTACCTTTTGTTGAGGTCTGATCTGCCGCACCAATGAGGACATACAAGAGAAAAAATAAAAATGAACATTCTTCTTGAAAAGATTGTATAGGCAATCAACCGAATTTGGTGGCTCCAACTCACAAATCCACCAAAAGCCATTTAGATGATCATAGACATGAACATATGTAGATTTGGACCTATCCACGTTTACCACATGCAAGCATCTGTATGAACCTGTGCTTCTCAATGGAGCTTACCTTTAGGTAAACTTCCACTGCATGTACAAATAATTCAATCACTCAAATCCCAAGTTGCTTCTCGGAGTCATATGAAAGAGTAAGAACAAAACAATCACCATATACATTTTCAGCCTAGTGGGAGACCTTTCTGTTTCAAAGATAAGAGCTATCAAAAGGATTTACCTGAGGGAAATGGCCGATTTGACCACAAATATAACAAACAAGCTCCACCTCCTTTTTGCGCTTCCAATTTTTTTCCATGGCCTTGGTCTTAGCCTCCCAAAATTTTGCTTCTCTGCTAGTGAAGTCAGTAGGTACTGCATTGGGATCACGAACCTGCTCTTCTGGAACCTGTTCAGTTGCACTTGCCATGGGGTCTGATTTTGATGTTTCTTTTGGACTTTGGCCATTAGGAAACTTTTCATGAAAGGGTTTTGTTGGCCCGGTGTACACTTTCCCATAGATCTCCTGAAACCACTCTTCATCTCCATCATCATCTAGATCTCCCATTAAACTTGATTTTTTCACTGCTATAACAGAACTGCCCCAAAGTCTTTGGATGATCAATAGCCCTGAAAAGGAAATCTTTGATCAAAAAACTTGATAACGCCTTTTTCGTGGACCTGTTTTGTATCAAAATCAAATCAATGACCAACAAGGGGGCAATTAGTTTTTCAAAAAACTACTTGAAAGTTTAAACAGACGAATGTCCAAAAGTTACCTACACATAGCACAGAGAAAAATGATGATGTCAAAGAAAACAAAGTTGTAAAATGTTTTGCAGCACAGCCTAATGAGAATCAAGGGAAATCTTTTACAAGGACAAATCATTTCAAGCTACAAGAGGCCTTAGAGAAACTGGAGAAAAAACGTTAATAGAATACAGCATCTCTCTCTCTCTCTCTCTCTCTCTCTCTCTCTCTCTCTCTCTCTCTCTCTCTCTCTCTCGGACTTGCCGATCACTTACGTAAGCCTATGCCACACTTGCTTCCATTGCACATCCATTACAGGCTCTCTTACTTAAGGGTGCTAAGTTTGATTGGTCTCCTTCATGTCAAGATGCTTTTACTACTACTCAGAATATTCTTGTTCTAGCTCCACCTGATTTTACCAACTTTAGCTTTCATTCCTTTACCTTGGTTGCAAATAGAAGTAGGTTTTTTTGGACATATTGTTTGCTTAAGTATCTCCAAGGCTCCTAAGGACCGAGGCCACTTCCCGTACTACACATGACCTAGAAAAAGGTGGGAAACCACATTTCTTTCTTGATAACATTGATTAACCAAGTATAGCAAGGGTTGATGGTCTACATAAAAGACGAAAGGATTGGCAAAGAGATAGTGCCAAAACTGCTTGATGTTGAAGATCATGGCATGAGACTCTCGCTCGGTGGTGGTATAATTCGTTTTTGCTTCAATGAGTTAAATGGGAAAATCCTTCTTCTTTTCCCCGGGTTGAGTTAGCATGATCCCTATCCCATACTTTGATGCATCGATATATGCACGTGAAATTTGATGCTCCAATTTGGAGATCGTAGGATAGGGGCGGTAACGAGTGCTTTCTTGATCTTTTCGAACGCATCCAAGGTTTCTTGTGTCCATTTAGGCTCTACAGTAAGTCGATAGATGGGACGAGCCAATAAGGCAAACAGTAATATGAAGCATCGGTAATAATTGGCATGCCCCATAAAAGTGTACACATCACGTACTGTCTTGGGTAAGGTCATCTTAATTATTACTTTGATCTTGTCTGAATGCATGGCAATCTCTTTGTCACCCCAACTACTTGTCGGCTAGCATCTCGTCACTGACGGCTAGGGTCCCGACGGTCAAGACACATCGCATCTCTGACGGCTTGTCAGGCAGCCACACCGGGTCACTGCTTGTGACGCACCGGTCCCTACTTGGGACAGATGTCCTCGTCGGTCACCGACCCCTTGCCAACACTAGGCCTTAGGCCCTTTGGTAACCGGCCGTGCTGAGGTCATGATAGAGCCAAAACTAGGCTCTAACAATCCTTCCCTCCTCTGGCAAGTCATCGGTCCTCCGATGACAAACTCTGGATAAGACTTCTGCGATGTTTGTCACGTCTCCTAGATAGCATCTAACAACGAATGCCCTTTCCAAGTTACTAGATACTCTTGAAGGAGACGATTCCGCAATCGTCACTCCCTTCGATCTAGGATTCTTTCTGGTCCATAACTTGTGGTGTCCTTCTCCTCTAGAGACACTAGACCTTCCACCAGGCTATCGCCATCATGCAAACATTTCTTCAGTTTGCTAACATGAAATACTGGATGCACCTTGCATCCCACAAGTAGTTGTAGCTTATGAGCTACTTGGCTCACCTTCTTAATAATCAACCATGGTCCACAATACCTAGGAGATAACTTGGCGCACTTTCCTGTGCGTAGTACTCTTGACTTCGAAGGGACTAGTAAATACACCCAATCTCCATTCTCAAATTCTCGATAGGTACGGTTCTCACGGGTATAACTCTCTGCCCTAGCTACAGCCTTGGACGAGTTATTTCATGCCATCTCTAGCTTCTGCTGCATCTGAGCCAAAAACTCTACAACACTAGGTACCCTATGCGGAATCCCTATGATTGCAGGACTAAGTGGCCTGAAACCATAATTGAGCTCAAATGGACTCAATCCAGTGGATGCATGTCTCTTATCATTGTACGCGAACTCCAATAGCGGTAAATGCTTTACCTAGTGTGTTTGCGTACTACTTACATATGCCCTAAGCATATCTTCCAAGATCTGGTTCACTCGCTTTGTCTGACCATCCGTTTGAGGATGCTCATAGCTACTCATCCGCAATTGTGTTCCCAGCTTGGGGAACACCTCAATCCAGAAGTTTCCCGTAAACTTGGGATCCCTGGTCGTTGCGATGAAATGAGCCATCTTGGAAAACCTGTCTACCACTACATAACGGAATTGGATCCCTTCTGGGTCTTGGGTAGCCTAACAATAAAATCCATAGAGATGCTTTCCCACCTTCCTGTAGGTATCTCAAGTGGATGTAGCAAGCCCAGAGGACTTACTCTCTCGGCCTTGTTCACTTGACAAGCCGTGCAACGCTGGACGTACTCTCTTACATCCCGCTGCAATCGTGGCCAGAAATAATGCCTTCTTAAAAGCTCATTAGTCTGATCAATACCAGGGTGCCTTGCTCAGGGACTATCATGGCATTCATGAAGTATCTTACGACGAAGATCTTACACGTCTGGCACGAAAACTCTTCCATTTCTCATTAACATATATCCTTCACGGGTGTATGTTAGATATGTACTAGTGTGTGCCTCTACGGAAGTGACAGCCTCGATTGACTCTTCCGTTTGGTCGACTACCTTGCGCGCATTAGGCCACACACGCTGACAATGCGGGTCCTTTTCTTGAGCCTTCTTAATCTCCTCCATGAGACCAGTGTCAACCATAGTAAAGCTCATCTGATGCAGTATACGAGATAGTGCATCAACGACCACATTTTCCTACCCTCTTCGGATGTGAAATCCAAGTGAAATTTTTGCATCAGCTTGGCCCACCGAGCTTGGCGGCCTTTCAATCTGGTTGAGTGCAAAAATACTTTAAAGTATGATGGTCTGTGTACACATAAAAATTGGCGCCATATAAATATTGACTCCACACCTTGAGCGCATGTATAATCGCATACAGCTCTTACTCGTGTGTAGGATATCTCTGTTGAGCTGGTGTCAACTTCTTACTCTCAAAGGCTACTGGTCTACCCTCTTGGCTCACACTGCACCTACGACAATGCCACTTGCATCCGTTTCTAGGTCAAAAGGTTTCTGGGTATCAACAATTTTGAAGACCAGAGCCGTGGCCACCGACTCCTTCAAGTTCTCAAAACGTTGCTGAGCTTCAGCATCCCATCGAACCACAATGTTGTTTTTTCGTAACTGGTCCGTTAGAGGAGTAGCTATCAGGAATAATTCCTAACAAACTGCCGGTAGAACTTACAAAAGCCTAAGAAAGATTGCAATTGGCGTATATCGCCAGGCCTCGGCCACTTCTTAACCACAGCCACCTTGGCTGGGTCAACCGAAATACCCTCAACTGTCACTGTGTGACCCAAATACTCGACACGAGTCTTACACAACTCTATCTTCTGAGCATTGGCGTACAAGACGGAAGCTTGTAACTTGCCCAATACGGTCTTGAGATGAATCTCATGCTCCTCGACCGCTTTACTAAAAACCAATGTATTATCAATAAAATTGACGACAAACTTGCGCATATAGTCTCGCAAGACATCGTTCATCAGCATCATGAACATGGCGGGTGCATTGGTTAACCCAAATGGCGTAATCAAAAATTCATAATGACCAAAACGGGTTCGGAAGGCCATCTTCTGGACGTCTTCATCTCGAATCCATATTTGATGGTATCCACTTTTGAGATCTATCTTACTGAAAATGGTTGCACCTTGCAACGCATCCAGTAGATCATCAACCCTAGGCATCGGATACTTGTGCTTTACAATGATCTTATTCAATCCCCTGTAATCTACACATATCTGGAAGCCACCATCCTTTTTCTTGACAAGTAAAATAGGAGAGGCGAAAGGTGAATAACTAGGACGGATGTACCCCAGCTTGAGATACTCCTCCAACATCTTTCTAACTTCCTCTTCCTCTTTTAGGCTCATCCTATAAGGAGGCCTACATACCAGACTTGCCCCTGGAACGAGCTCAATACGATGATCAACGTTCCGACTAGGCGGCAATCCCTCTGGCATATTACTAATTAGCATGTGTTTAAACTGAGTGTGGATGGACTTCTACAACTCACTTGGTGGGTCACATCTAGGATGTAATGAAAAAGCATGGGGATGCAAAAGTAAATGAAGCTTCTTGTGGTTTATTAGTGAGTGTGCTTATCTGATTATTATCAATATAAGAATCAAAACTGGAATCAACATTCTTAACACAACCACAAATACTGAATCTCCATTCTCTTTATTTGCATACAGGTAACAAGAGGACCCTCAACAGATGGTCTTTCTCCCTTTAAGACATGAGACATAAAGACATACTCTCATGCCCAAACTTATACACATGTGACTTTAAATCTATAGCGGGCTGCTTACTTGCATGCCACCGCTTACCAAGTACAATATCAAACTTAGCTAGTTTAGTAATTTCAAAATCTAACTTCTCGGTATACATCTAAAGAGACAAAGGCGCTGGAGAGATTCTTTCATCCCAAACCTCTGTTCCCTTACCATCTGGCATCTCAACAGTACACCGGTAATCAGATGGAACAGTAGCTAAGCGAAACTTCCTCACCACACGAGAATTGATATTATTATGCGAGAAACGTCATGACCTTCCAGCTTCCCCCTCATGTGTATCAGTTCACTATTTGAAAACCGATAAGCTTCACGCGCCTTGGTGGACAAAAAACAAACTGGTGCCTCTGGAACAAGCTTTTGCACCGAAATAGTCATGACACGATGAGTGTCTTCATCATCACTTACCAACAAGTCATCCAAAATTTCCTCATCCTTGCCCTCATCTTGACGTTGCATAACATGGAGCTTCTTGCCCGTACGTCGAGGACAATCTTTGAAAAGATGTTTGCCAAGACATAAAAAGCATAATCCGTCTTTCTTGGCCTTTTCCTTTTGCTTAGGACTAAGGGGAGACCTATCGTAAGCACGACGAGCCATAGGAGTCCCGCCTTGTGCTGCATCTGGATAGGATCCTTCTGCGAAAAGCCTTTCTGACCAGCTTGGCCAGACTTTCGCAAACCCTTCTTCTGAGGCTAGCTTGGCGCTCTAGATTCAGTCTTGGTGCGCACATTACCTTCGAAGTTGAGAGCTGTAGCAACTACCTCTTCTAAGGTTTTGCACTATTCATTAAGCACTAAAGGCCTCAACTCTTCACGAAAGCCAAATATGAACTTGTGGACTACTAGCCACTCGGGAATCTCTTCTGGAATTTTGATAAGCATCTCACGATACCTATTCGTATATTCCTGCATCAAGTACCGCCTCTGACGATGCAAAAGCCAAGCATTCGTCGCACACACATGCTCATGTGGAGGAATGAACTGAGCTCTAAAAGCTCGCTTGAACTCAAGCCAGGTGGATGGAGCTTGATTAGACTTCAACAATTTGCGCCACTGTCAGCAAAATCAGTGAAAGGGTAAGCAGCTTTGCGGACCCGCCAACCCTCATCAATTGGGGACCGCTTCAAATCAAAATATTCCTCCCACTTATGCAACCACTGATCTACGATATCAGTATTGCGTTGGGGAGTGTTTCCAACGAAACGGGTGGGTTTAATATCTTTGTCTCCTGGGTAGGGTGGAGGTAACACATGACGAACAGTACGAGGAAGACACATAACCACCAGCTACCATCATTGCTCGCATCTTTGCGACGGTCTTTTCTACACTATCCATGCGAGAAGTACCAGTAGGCGAACGAGCAGCCATTGTAGGCAAATTATGGGTAGGGCTAAGCACAGGGCTGGGTGGTGGTGATGGGAGAGCAACAGGTGGGCTAAGCGGAATATCAACTCTATCATCCTCCATTATGAAACAAAAACAGAGACATCACAAAATCAAGCTAGAAATTGCACTTATTGTAAAACACTGAGAAAAGGGAAATTTGACCCAAAGCTCTTGAAAGAAAAATATAACAACAATAAATGAAGGGAAAAAATGAGTGCTCCTTGGAATCCAGGCAAAGGAATTTTTCCTCAGTTTGCTGGATCAGAACTGCCAAATGGTATGCACATACTTGGGCTTGTTGGAAATTGCATATACAGATCGCTGGTTTTGCTAGCAAACAATTGGAGGTACAATGAAAACGTTTCCCAAAGTGCTCCCAATATGTGTAGAACTTATCAAAGCTCCCAATCCTCCTCAGACAACACTGGATTATATTGAAAAGGATGTCCTTTGATGTAGCAAAAGACTACAATCAATCAATCCACGGAAAGCTAGAAAGATGCGCTGAAAATCAGATTAGAAAGGCACTGGTTTGTTCTGACAGAGAGATGATCAAAACTCTTTTGAAACAAGTTGATGTGGAAAGCATTAAATGCTTGAAAATTAGATGATCTATGGACTTCTGAGCTCGCTAATTCTGCTGTCATAGAATCGAGGATTGTGAGATAAAAGGAGCGCTGGTCAGAGCCCCAACAAAAACTTCTTTATGGTCGGCCGCTGTTCTGACTCAGAAAGTGCACCCCAATTCCCCGCTGGAAAACGCTGGAACAGATCTGAAAAAGTGCACTGGAGCTGTAGGAATTAACCACCCCGAATCTACTCAAATTTGTACACTTTTTTCTCCTTTACCAGCGATGAACATAGGCAGCAAGAGGGCGATCTATCTTTAGAAGAATTTAATTTAATTTCTCTGCTCCAAATCGGATTGTTGTGGGCTCCCTATAGACTGGAACAGTAGCGCTGGACGTCCACACTTGTTTTGCAATCTGTCTCCCTTATTTTCCCCCTACCAGATCCTTCAAAAACAAGGAAAAAATGACAATTTCTACACTTTCTCTCTCTAGAACGGACGTTTCTCTCTCTAGAACGAGGCTCTGATACCAATTGTCACAAGCAAGTCTCTCCAAGCTCGTGAATCCTAGAAGCCGGTGTGTAGAATGAACCTCCCAACCATAGGCACCCCCTCCTTGAGTCCTTCTACATGCTATTCCCGTCAACTGGCACATGGCATCCACCTGTGGGTGATTAGTCCACTTGGCATGTCTGGCCCCCTGTGACCTGTGAATACTGAGTGACTCATAGGGTACCACCCCCGTGCCCCGCTAAAGACCTGTGACCCTTTTGGTCACCCCGACTACTCGCAGGCTAGCATCTCGTCATTGACGGCTAGGGTCTTGACGATCAAGACACACCGCATCTCTGATAGCTTGTCAGGCGGCCACACCGGGTCACTGCTTGTGACGCACCGGTCCCTACTTGAGACAGATGTCCTCGTCGGTCACCGACCCCTTGCCAACACTGGGCCTCAGGCCCTGTGGTAACCGGCCGTGTCGAGGTCATGATAGAGCCATAACTGGGCTCTAACAAGGAGGGTATTTTCTTGAGATCTTTGTAGGTCCAGGCAAAGTAGTCCTGATATTCTCGGAGGAGGTTTCTTAGATCAAACAATTCATTGGCAGTGAGTTGTTCTCCTACATAAACCAATTTTTTGTCTTCTCCTGGATCAGCTAGATCAAGAGGTTGAACTTTTGCAGGACCTTCATACAAACAGGGTTTATCATGAAGATCGTTCGAATCGGGTTCTTGCTGAGCTTGGGGTAAAGCTACGATCGCATCGTGTAAGGTGTAATCACGAAAGTATGCTAGCACATCATGCAATGGCTCAGTTGACCGCATTCGATCTTGTCTTTGTTCCTCGGGTGTCTCTACCACTATCCTCTTTTGGGGTGGTGGGTCGGATTGTATCGAGGTTACCTTTGGTGCCTTGGACGAAGAGTCACAATCACAGCCCATCTTCGCCTTTCCCATTAGATTGGCCGGAATCTTATTGGCTGACTTTTTTGTTGTTGCCAAATTGACAGAGCAAGAGCAGGCATGTGGTGAAGCAGGAATTGTTGCCACTTCAGTGGGATCCTATAGAGTGGTATCCACACAGGTCACAGCTTCATCTATGGGGTTGTCCCAATGGTGCATTTTGATTTTGAGTTGGTAGGTAGTTGTGGGACGTGGTTCTTTGGAAACCTAGGCCAATGGTAGAGTTTTGGGGACATCCTTTGGTATTATCCTCTCTCCATAGCAATGTGGGTCGAAATACCATAATGCTTGAAATTCCTTTGGAAGCTCCAAAATAAAATGTAGCTTTATTAAAATAGGGTCAATTCGCGAGGCTAATCGGGGCAAAATCTCCTGGAACTCCTGAATGTAGGCATCTAACGGCCTAGTACCCATATGCACGGTGGCAAAACAATGCTAGTGCTCAAAATCACCCAGGACCGATAGGAAAGCCATTTTAAAGGCTTTTTGAATGCGTCCCACATGGAAGGAGCACTAGCCCTTTCCTGCAGATCCTGCTACCACGTATGTCTTACCGCGTAAAAACATGAGGGTAGTCGCGATCTTTGTACTATCCGACGGTTATGCATGGAAAAATGACTATTCCACTGATCGAGCCACAAAAGTACAACATCAGGATGCTGGTCCTCCTTCTCACCCGAAAAGAATTCCTTATTAAACATGGGATAAAGGACAACGGACCGCGAGCATGATGTTGCTGGTGTGATGCCTCATTCCTCTTTGTGATTGATTTATTGCTTGGGGGCTAGATTCGTTCGATCTAGGTTTGGTTGGGTTGGTTTGTCCACCATCAGGTTCCCTTGCGTTGCTTGTGATTGGCATGCTTAGAATAGGATCCTTGGATTGAGGACTTTATATTGGTATCAGAGCTAATTCTAAGCACGTTTTTGCCATTGATTTATGTTCAAGAAAAATCTCGAATTGTGGGGATTTTTCCATTGTGTGATATGGAATCTTGACACTTTTTCAAGAATTCAATGGAGTATGCAACAAAGTGGTGAAAGTGCAAATTTCTTCCTGTAGATTTCCTTGTTTGAAGTGTAATCGGTTGTGTGGTAAGTGCGCTACCAGGTATACAATCGGTTCGATTTTTAGACACTTCATATTGGTTTTCAAGATGTAAAGTTCCGTTTTCTTGAGTCACTTGTGTTGCCGTTTACTTCATTTAGGAACACTTGTCCGCTAGCAACGGGAGCAATTAGAGGTAATGCTGGGTTTTACGGCTTTTTGTACATTAAACATTTAGGTGACTTTGTTGCTATATTTTGCTTTTTATTGAGCCCGTTTTGGCTTGAATCAAATGAAAAGCAAAGAAAGAAGCACAAAAAAGACTAATCACTGGTTGTGAAGTGTTGGTAGGTTTTTACAGGATTTGCATGGTGGTTTCTTTATGGTTTACAGGTTATGCTGGAGTTTCTTCAATTTAACAGTGTTTTGCAGGTTGGAGTAAATCAGTAAAGCCATATTTGTCAGGATATGAACTACTGCAAAGCCTTTCTTGTGGTAAAGGGATGTGCAGCCTGCAAATCTGTGTTTTGAAGAAATTTGGGCAGCATATACCCTGTTTTCCAGCCATAACAGAACCTATGCATATGTAAATCTGTGTGAAATCATTGCTTATGCATAAAGGAAACCATAGCAATAGTGTTTGCATTCTTCTACCACCTATTGTCTGCAAGTAAAGCAATAACTGAAGCCAAAACAAGACTAAACTCTTTTTTGTCCATAAAAGAGGATGCTTAGGCTTGTGATAGAGCAAAGCACTGCAAAACCGCCCTGATTGCTTCTAGAATCTGCAAATAACAACAAATGGAAAGCAAGAAAAGCTTCAGGCATCAAGAAAAACCTAAATGAAGTAAGTTCTGGGAAAAAAAAACAGGTATCTAGGCCTCCCAATCGCGCTCCTCCTGCACCATTCTGTGCCCCCTACTGTTGGTTTTCTGCAAGCCAGATTCATTGATGAACTTTTCAATCATTGCCTTCTGGGATTGCTGCATGAATGAGATTCAGTTCTGTGGATCTGAAGTCGATTTTCTACAAAAAAAAAAAATACCAACAATTCAAAGGCGTGTTTTTTACCTTTTCTGGGTGCTATTGAGATGATTGAAAAGTTGAGGTGTTGATGAACACACTGACTGATTGATGAGTGAGGAGCAGCTGTGAAGCTGTTGGACATTTTTTCACAACAAAGGCTGCTTTGGATGAAGCGTGCGGAGGAAACCCGAGTTTGCCCTTGATCAGTCAATCTGATGACTGCCAGAACTGCTTTAGACAGGTCGGATTCCTGTTTGAAATAGTTTTATAAGCTGTTGGATCCTTTCTTGTCATAAAGTAGCTATAACTTGCAGTAGATCGTGTGAAGATGGCACGTTGATGGCAATCGGGGAGCGCACCTCCCTGTTTATTCACCTGTTGAAGGAGCGAGGTTTCTCGGAGGGGAGCTTCTGAATGAACATTCTGAATGAACGATCTGTGGCTGGCGGCTGAAGCAGCCGTGAAGAAAGTCCTCTTCAAGCTAGGTTTTGGGACTTTGAAGCCCTAATTTGGGGTTTTTAAAATTTGTTCTTTGCTCCAATGCATGATTAAGTCCTTTAGGGATCTATGCTTTTGAGCTTCATGCACTAGATAACTAAACTAGGAATGGGTTTCAGGGCTATCCAATGCTTTGATGGGTTGACCCACGACTTTATGAAATTCCGTTTAGTTATAAAGCCTAAGTGATTTTCGAAAAATCTACCTAAACTTACATTTGAAAATGGTATTCTCCAGACTTTCAACGGAAAAATGGATCGAATAAATAATTTTCCTGTCCTAACGAAAAGTCTGTGAACTAGGTTCATAAGTTTAGGATTGATGGGAAGTTATTAGTTTTTTCGAGATTTTCCCAGGTATAAACCCGGTAAGGGAAATTTGATTTCTTGGTACTATGCTATTTAGCCACTTAACTCTGGAGTATCGGTACTCTCAGTAAATTGAGTTAAATGGTGTTTGTATTTCTTTTTTTCTTTTCAACTCGGTGGATTACCGATGGGTTTGTTTGTGTTCTCGATGATTTCGATCATTGGGATTGGGGGCAAGCAAAAGCTTTTGAGATACTTGTTAAAGTGAGATTTTTTGATGAATTAATGGAATAAAGTTGATAATATTTGGAGAGTAGCTCTTTATTCGACAAAACCTATGTCGAATACCATAAAAGAAGTACCCAAATCCAAATTTTATGGATTTTTCATTAATTATGAAATGAAGTAATGCTTAAGCCAGTGTAAGGGAAAAAAAAGCAGCCTAACATTTACTTGTGTCTAAGGAGTTTCCAGTGCCTTAGCTGATGAAACTTTTTGAGTTATCGAAAAGTCTAAGGGTGGAAGGAAATGGGACACATGTGTTTGTAATGGTGTTATGTAATTTGAATTGGTAAATAATCCCTGTAAGAAAATTGCATAGTACCGGTTAGTGAGTTCATTAAGTTGAATTCATATTGAATATCTATAGGACCATGAGTGACCCTAGTTGCAAATGGAAATTGTGATATGGGAATTGAGAATGGACACTTGGTTCACATTTGTACTGTTAAGAGCCTTATTCCTAAGAGTTGGAACTCTCAGATGGTAGGAATTCGGGAATCTTGGTACCAACCAGAAGGGTTGTTTAATGTGATGGTAAAACCATGTATGGATTGTGAAAGATTCAACTAATTTCATCACATTTTGCAATATTTTCATATTTGGCATATTGAGGCCAAAACTTGTTTTAGACTTAGAGGTTGACTTTTCAAAGTTCATTAGTCTAAATTTCATTTGAATAAACACCTTTTGAAAGTGTGGGAAAGATAGAATGCGAGTTTGAGTAGATTCAATTTGAATAAGTTGGGTACATTGAATCTAGACCCAAAATTGGTAGGGTTAGCATTTTGGTGGGAAAGCCAAGTGGCCAAATAGGGTTTGGACCTGTTATAAAAGGATGTAACTCGTGGAGAGAGTCATCTTCTCTCTTCTCTATCTCATTTCATGCTTATACATGGTTCTCTTGGGTTCTACTATCCATTGGTGCACTATCTTGGTGATTGCTTGCAATTCTATGTGTACAATGATCTATATTTGCTATTTTTGGATCCACACGTGTGAAATACAGTAGCTTGCTGGTTTTGTACGGACAGCAACAGTACATAATCATTTCATTCAAGTTTGATCAAGTTCTATTAGTGTTTGCATCTCAAATTGTGTGTAGATGCTGATTTTTCTACATTGGTGAAATTGGTAGTGTATTTCTCTTTCTAACCAAAGATCATTCAAGTAGATTGGATCTTAAGAATCTGAAATCTTTCACATGGTATCAGAGCTTGTATTTCAGGTTATGAAGGAGGAAATCAGATCTATCAATGATTTGGTGAAGATATCAAGTATAGAGCATGCTAGAGAGGATTCTACACCAAAATCGGATTTTTTGCTTTTGTAGATTGGATCTTTTGTAGATCAAAACACTAAATAGGTCAATATACTTGTTCAATTCCGTTTTTTGAATTCACATGTTGGATTTGGCCGATTTTTGGATCATTGGTTCAGCCTAAGTGGTGGCTTATAAATTGCATATCAAATTTTCAGAATTTGCATATAGATTTGGATTAGTCAATTTTTTGTGATTTTGTCAAAACCCTAATTTTGATTGGATCTCTAGATAGTGAGGTTGCTGGACTTCATTTGAGTGTGTTTCAATCTTAGGAAGTGGCAAAAGTCATTAGATTGAGGATAGATCATAGGTTGATCAAGATTCCATGATTCTATGTGTTGATTTGCTTGGATAAGTGCTAGAAGAGAATTTGTGAGATAGTTTCAAATCTTGGTGATTTCTTTTGAAAGCATTTGTTGTTGTTCAAAGGAGTGCTTTGTGCATTGAAACAGGTTGAAAGAGAAGATCAGGCCATTGCTACATGGCAACCTCAATTGGAGTCATGTTGGAAGCCAATGATAGGCTTATCTCAAGTAACTATTCATTATGGAAAGTGAGGATGGAGTCACTTCTTGAGATGAATGATGTTTTGGATATTGTTGTAGGTTTGGAGGAGAATGAAAGCATTGAATGATGAGTTAGCTTGCATAGATGAAAGCATTAAGGAAGGAGAACTTATTCAAGTGATTCTTAATGGCTTGTTGGATGCTCATGCTAACATTGTTCAAAGTATTGCTATTCAAAAGACTTTGCCAAGTTTGATGGATCTTCAAGAGATCTTGATCAATGAAGAATATAGGCTTCAAGCAAGAGGTGGATCTACATGGACACTTCAAGAGGATGCTATGTTCACAAAGGGCAAATTCAAGGGCAAAACCAAAAGCAAGTGGTCTAAAGGGCAAGATCAAGTGAATGCTTCTTCAAGTGACAAAAAGAAGGATAGATCAAAGCTCAAGTGCTTCTATTGTGGCATCAAAGGACACTTTGCAAGTGAGTGCTACAAGAAGAAGATAGATCAAGGAGACAAGCAAGGTAATTTTACTCTTGATGAGGATGGTTTGGATGTGCAAGATACAAATGATGATGCTTTTGTGATGTCTTCATGTATGCTTGCTAATGATGGAGATCTAGATCCTTGGTGGATTGATAGTGGAGCAAGTTCACACATGACCTTTCACAAAGAGTACTTCACTTCTTTGTTGGCATATGGAGATGACAAGAGGGTGATCTACACGGCCAATGATGGTGAGTGTGCAATCAAAGGGATTGGCACAATTCCTATTTCTCTCTCTACAAATAGGAATGTTCATTTGGAGGATGTCTTGTTTATTCCATCTATTACCAAGAATTTGCTTAGTGTGAGTCAAATGCTAAGTAAGGGCCTCAAGGTGGAGTTTGATGGAGATGCTTGTTTGATCAGAAGGAAGGATGTCTTGATTGGAAAAGGTAAAAGACAAGGGAAGTTGTTCAAACTTGATGCTTGTGTTATTGCTAACCAAGTTGGATGTGTTGCAAGGGAGCAAATTTCTATTCAAGAGGTTTGGCACAAAAGGATGGGACACCTCAACTTCAAGTCATTGAAGTTAATGGCAAGGAAGAAGGTTGTGATTGGTCTTCCAAGTTCTTTAAGTAATGAAAAGCATGTTTGTGAGTCTTGTGCTTTGTCTAAGTCACATAGACTACCTTATACTAGATCTATTTCTAGATCTACAAAGCCTTTTCAACTTGTACATTCGGATATTCATGGATTTACTACAATTAGCAATAGTGGAGCTAAGATGTATGTAACATTCATTGATGATTTTAGTATATTTTGTTGGATCTATCTACTAAAGAGCAAGGATGAAGTGTATGATGTCTTTGTCAAGTTCAAGAATGCAAGGGAGAACCAATTCTCCACAAAGATCAAGTGCTTGAGAGGTGACAATGGTGGTGAGTACATATCTAACAAGTTCAAGGCCTTTTGTGATGAGCATGGGATCAAGAGGGAGTATACAACATCAAGGACCCCACAACAAAATGGAGTGGCTGAAAGGAAGAATAGAACTTTATGTGAAAGTGCTAAAACTATGAGGTTAAGTGCTAATCTTGACAAACCATTTTGGGATCAAGCTTTGTTGTGTGCCAATTTCTTGTGCAATAGGTGGCCGAGTGCTATTTTGGATGGAAGGACACCTTTTGAAATGCTATTCAAGAGGAGGCTGAGTGTCAACTTCCTAAGAACCTTTGGATGCACATGCTATGTCAACATTACTATTGATGATAGGACCAAAGAGGATCCATCTTCAAGAACAGGTATTTTTGTTGGATATAGTGAGGTGAGTAAAGCCTACAAGGTTTACATTCCTTCTACTAACAAAGTGATTGTTGGTAGAGATGTCATTTTTAGTGAGGGAAACATTCCAAAGGTGTCTTCAAGCATGATTGATGGTAAAGTAGATGGTTCTAACATTCTTGATGTTGATGAGAAGGATCCTACTCTGGATGGTGGTGATGATGAACCTTCATCAAGTCAAAAGCCAAGGAGAACATCAAGAGAAAGACAAGTACCTTCAAGGCTCACATATGATCAAAAGGGTAAACAAGTAGTTTCTGGAAATTATGTTGCTTTCCTAACCTCTTCGGATGAGCCTACAAGTGTAGATCAAGCAAGGAAAGAAGAGGAGTGGATCCAAGCAATGGATCTTGAGTATCGATCTCTTATGAAGAGTGAAACATCTTTTGGAAGATCTTCTTGTGTACATGGAGCTATGCAAGTGGATGGATGTTATCTTGCTGTAAAATCAAGTAATGGATCTGGAAAACAAAGTTTGTTCAATGACTTTGATGGTCAGGTTGATCTCAAAGCGCTTCAACTAGTCAAAAGGGAAGTTGGCAATTTGGAACTAGTCAAAAACATCAAAGGAGAGGTAATTGGAAAAGGTGTTATGAATCTGTTTTTACAGCATATTGAAGAATCAAGTAAGGTCAAAGGAGCAGCAAGGAAGTGTTGTTCAAGTTTACTTTACTTGTTCTATCTCATGTTTGAGCAATTTCATGTGGATGTGTGCAAATTGTCAAGACATTGTTTTGATGTTGGATTTGTACTAGCATTCTTGGCTGATTTTGCTGATGGAAATAAAGCTATTGGAGGTTCATTATGTCACTCATCCATGGCTATTTGGTTCCAATACTTGGAGATTGTCAATTTTTGGTGAATTCATGATCATTTTCTTGTGTCAAGTAGATCTTGAAGATGGACTAGTGCAAACTACTTGGTTTATGGAGTCATGTGGTGCTGGATTTGCATCATTTATGTACTCACCTATTCATGGATGTCCAAGGTTTGATGGTTTCTTGTGGCAAGATGAAGATGGAGGCTCATTCATGGAGTATCATGGTGGATACAAGGCAACAAAGGACAAAGGAGGAGGAGACATGCAAGCAAAAGTTGATCACTCACATTTATTGTTTGTTTGCTGTATTTTTTCAAAGAGTTCAGAGTTGGAAGCATGGTGGAATCATCTCACTTACATTCTATTTGATTCTTCATGTTCTAGTCACATTTTTACATGTAAAATTGATGTAAGAAATAGTGAAGCATCCCAAGTGGACACTATTCTCTATATCTATTTTGAGCATTACATGATCATTGAAAGGAGATCTATTCTTAGGAAGAAGATCATTCTTATGATGGATCAAAGTTCTATTGGCAAAAACTATGCTAGGAGCATTGGAAGCTAGGAAAGCGAGTTTTGAGGTATATCATTGGAACTCGAGATTTTGGCATATTGTATGAGGGATCATCAACTACTCTTTTTGGATTTTCAGATTCGGACTATGCTGGAGATGTAATGGATAGGAAATCCATTAGTTCTTATTGTATTTTCATAGGTGATGGAGCTACATCATGGATGTTAAAGAAACAAGCCACTATCTCATTGTCATCTAGTGAGGCCGAGTACAAAGCTCTTACACATTGCACAAAGGAGATGGTATGGATCAAGAGGATGATCAAGGATCTTCACTTGCTGGATTTTTCAGAGAGCCCAATCATCTTTTGTGACAATCAATCAGCCCAAAGAATGGCATCCAATCCTATCTTTCATGCTAGGAGCAAGCATATTGAGATACAATATCATTTTGTGAGGGAGCGAGTCATTGCAAAGGAGGTGGAACTTCAACATGTGTCTTCAAGGGAATGTGTAGCTTCACCAAAGCATTGGGAAAAGACTTGTTCATGAAGCATAGGACTTCACTTGGAGTATTATCAAAGTCTATGCTAAAACTAGTTGAAGAGGGAGTGTGAAAGATTCAACTAGTTTCATCACATTTTGCAATATTTTCCATATTTGGCATATTGAGGCCAAAACTACTCCCTAGCAATCACTCTCTCCCTAGCAACCCTACAACCAATCCTAGCGACAAGATTCACTCAAAATGATGCACTATAGCCTCCAAACAAAGCAAAGAACAAATGGGTGAAAAAAAGCTTCAACAAGTTGTTTTGCTTACAAATCTCTCAATTTTGCCCTCTTCTTTGTGCTACAAGTGGCTTCCACACATTATAGCCTTCACATAGAGTGCTCACGCAATTTATTTGGCCTCTTATTGCTCTCCCCATAACCTCAAGAAACTCCAAAACAAATGTGCCCGAATTAGGTTCCGCAAGATTGTTAAAAAAATTTCCAGTTTTTTTTTTCAACATTGTTCCGACGTTTCAGTGCTACTTAGCAGGTTGTATCATCTTGTACATAATGTATGTTATACATAAACTAGTACAGCCAAGCCCATAAGAAGCACAAGGCCCTAGACTTGCACTTGTGCCGTTGTCAAGATTTGAGCTTGCACATTTATGGGCACATTGTTTGCTCTTATCCAACTTGGATAATATAGAAAAACAACCTTTATTTCTGCAACATCAACCTTTCTTTGGTCAACATCGTCACTGACTTGTGACTTCCACATTTTGATTAAACTAGCATTTGAAACAAAAAAAATTTTTAAGAAAAGAGAGTTATGGCCAGATATCATATTCGAGGACACTCATATGGACCATGGGCCTAGTGTTGGGCCAATCATTTATTAGTTAGCAATTTATTGAGGCATATAGTTATCATTTGCCTAATATTGGCCCTAAAATAGGATGTGGACTAGCAAAGCCATGCGGCACATCAACCTTATGATTGATTAGAGATTTAAAGGAGTCTAGTATCAGAGTTTGTTAAATAAGTTTTGCATAGCTTGGACTATTTTTTAATCAACAAGATCTCATGGAGATTGTTATGTATTCTCACTATACTATGCATCATGTGGAAATTTTGGTCATGAATGTGGCAATTACTCGCTTGAGTCTAGGTCCTCGCTTTTCCAAATTTAATGCAACCAACTATTCTATCCCATCTAAGCTAGCTTCTTGTAGAATAATACACATTATCATCCATAGTGAGGATGCTGCCTAACATAGACAACTACAAATTGCTAGACTTCATTGTCTCGGCCAAGCTAATGCTATGTATGGCACATACCATTGTGTAGGAAGACAACTAGAGACTTTGATGATGTAAATTAGCTACCTTAGAGTCTCTCACACGTGTTTTTGAATTTTATTTTATTTTTGATAACTTTTGCCACTTACTAGTCTGAAGGGGACAAACACCCTAAGGTTCTATTCAAGAATGACTTCTTTCAGCAAATATCCTATAAAAATTTACTTTGCATACTTTAAAAACTAAACATTTCTACAATTATCGACATAAAATTTTTGGCTTTTCATCCTTATAACAAACCATGGACTCCAAATGACTCCTCAAGACACTAAATGAGCATATTAATAATATCTCTAATATATTCACAAGCAAGCATCAGTTGAAGAGGGTAGATGAATTTAAGGGCATTTAAAAAATGCGTCTTTGGAGAAAATAGAGTGGAAAGAGAGAAGTGCATTAGATAGGAATGCAAAACAAAGAAGCACTTTCACACAAGGACAAGACTCATTGAGTAGGCAATTTCTATGTTGAAATGTTTGGACATATTTATCATTGTCAATGCTAAATGCTGCAATTCATATCGTGAATAACCCTGTAGAAGCATTTCGACAGAAATGATTATTCCTGATTTTATTTCGACAGAAATAGCCACAAATCTTTTGAGAATTTAGCAACATCATGTCGTCACAAATAGGATGGCAAGGATACATGCATACAAAAGAAATATGAGCACGTGCGTCGTGCATGCATTTGCTAAAGCCTGTGACACGAAAATGCACGATAATAGAAAAAGCTGACAGATACACACAGTGTCAAAAATTTATCAGTTAACAAACCAGTGTATGTAAGGCTTCTTTGCTCCCAGTTTCCGCAAGTGCTGTGAAATCAACTACGTTGCATACCTCTCTTGAAGCAAGAACAACCGCCGCCTCAAAAACCAAGAGGGTCGCCCACAACATTACGCCATCATTTCATGAACTCCAACACAAATCTGCTGTTTCAAAGCTCGAATCCGTTCCAGAGCTTCAGGTGCTGCAGGCCTGATTGGAGGGTCAACTGCAAAGAGCTCCGAAGGTGAAACTGTGAAGCAGAGTAAAGTATAATGTACTTGCTTGCTTGCTATCTTGTTAGATCTTCTTCTTCGTTCGTTCTTTCTTTTTCTCTTTCTTGATGAGATCTTCCTTCCTTCCTTCCTTCGTTCTTTCTTTTTCTCTTTCTTGATTGATCTTCCTTCGTTCTTCCTTATTTGATCATCTTCTTCTTTCTCTCTTTCTTCTGGTTATGGGAGCGACAACCAACTCGGCTAACTGCAAAAAATCACATGGTTGTTGCACCATCGCATGCAGTAAATGAGAGTCATGGCATAGAGTATGCTCATCATGATGCCTTGGCCTGGCCTGGTGTGAAAGGGTCTAAATTTTACCAAAAGCTTAGTCCCAAGTCCCAACAAGGAAATGAGTCTTATGATGGGTTCAAATTTGCTACCCATGCACTTGCTTACAATTCTAGCCTATGCCAAAAACTAGCTACGCAATTCTAGCTTTGCATTGAGTTAAACGAATGGTCTATCGACACATTGCAAAAGTTGCAACAAGAATCAACAATGCTGAAAGCTTAAAAAAAGAGGAGATTTAAAATTGTCACAATTACAATTTTCAACAAACAAAGTTCTGATAGCATGTAGCATAAAAGCAAACCAAAACCAGAAACAAACAAATCAAAAGCTTAACTAGCAAATATACTCCAAAGACGTGTGAGATTAAGAAACAAATATAGCATGATGAGAATTACAAAAACTTGCGTCTCTTTCAATACCAATATGCTTTTGAATATACAGGAGTGCATCTTAGTTCGTTGTATCCAAGTTTGCTAATTGATTTGTAATGTCTAACATAAAGCTTTTCGATTCTAATAGCCACTTTCCTATCTTCAACAACATCTAAAACTTCAACATGAAATTGTTCATAAAAAGATTGATCTACACAATAGTGTTTTCTCATTTTTTTAGGCAACAGCCTAGCATGTTGTTGCCATCAACGACGCAGATTGCATATTTGGCCAATATACACATGATGTATTTCTTTGCACTCTATTTTGTAGAGTGAATATGTAACCTTGGACGTTTCCTTGCTGATGTTGTTTCCTAGAACCAAAAATCGTATTAGTTTTATGAAAAGCCTACAAATGAACAAGCAGATCATTGTATGGCTCAAATTCACCTGCATACTAGATGTAGATGGCAACACTGATCGAGAAGCCTCTCCCTGCAAGAAATTTTGTATTAGTATGTAATGAATTTAAAACGACTACTTATAATCAAATCCATAACCAAATGTGGATGGCAATACACACTCACTTGATCCGTGATCATTACAAAAACTTCGCTCTATAGAATCTCCAAAATTGTATCAATCTGAATCGGACCATCTGTTAGCTTCGTACCATCATTTGACAAATGGCCCATTTTTTTCCCCAAATCCATCGTAATTGCATTCAGCTCGGCACGAGCCATGTCTTTCCAATCATCGATTGGAATCTTGTAGCCGAAGTAAAGATTTCTTGCCGTGTAATTATTCTTATTTAACATGGCGTCAAAATGTTGTATCGCCGACCTGTTTGTTGTGATTGTTGCAGGGATGTTTATAGAAAATATGTTATATAAATGTTTTAAGAACTCTAAAATAAAAATGGCATGCAAAATGTAGTAGCTGAGGGAAAGTAGACATTTAGAAAAAGAAAATGTTATAACATTACGAAAGAATAAGAAGAAAATATACCTTCCCTTGGATCTCCATTATATTGAATCATGTAATCGTCTCTTTCATGCTTTTTATGTTCAATGAACCTGCTTAGAGCCAAATTTGTTTGGAAGCCTTGCTTCTACATGTCTGGATCGACACCACAAGAGTTAAGTAAGAACATTTGTTTCGTTGTTGGATATATTTTTTCCATGGATGAGCTTACTTCAGAAGAGCTCTTTGAAGAAGACACCTCGCTTTCAACTTTTGAAATAGCTGAAACAATGAACCTAATAGTGTAGTTACTGTGAGAAAAGACATTTAGGAACTCAAAGCAAAAATGAAATTTGTATGATTACTTCTTTTGGATCATATTCATCAGATGCCATTTCCTTTTGACAATCTGCAAACATTAGAAATAGATAATTAAAATAAAAATATGAAGACAAAGACATCCCAAAAAAGCACAACATTTGGGACACCCACCTCTCAAACAAAAATCAATATCGGTTGAAAATGTTCCAGTGTCAATCTACTTGTTAACAACAAATTTTCATGTTTTATCACCCGAGATAACATGACATAAACCAAGCCAGCTGAGAAATTCGATCGTAGATGAAGGATAGCTTTTTCCCTAATGGTGACACCTTGTGCTTTGTGTGTGGTCATAGCATATGCTAACATTATTGGGAATGTAGATTTGTAATATCTTTGTATCAAATCGAATTTTTGTAGATGCAAATCTTGTTATATTGAATTCTTTTCTATGGCCTTCAGTTTGAATGATGATTGTTGTCAACTCATGATTCTTCGAATATTTCAAGGCATTTATGTTGGCTATGGTCCCATTGACTATATCATTTGAAATATCCAAATTTACAAGTACCATCACCTTTGCTCCTATTGCTAATTTTGGAATTTGATGGAAAAACGGATCATTGATCCATGTTGTCAAGTCACTATGTAATGTAGCATTTATTTTAATAGAAATTTGTAGTATATCTGAAGTAGGAAATAGTTTTTCCAACATGTAGTTGTTGAAATAGAGCACATCTTCTCTATGAGTGCATATGATGGTTGTATTATAGTTTGCCATATCGAATATGTTGGACCTAGGAAATACACAACTAGTTAATATGTTGTCTATTTCCAATTGGGTTGGCTTCTCAAATCTTATTTTGTTTAGAAAACAAAGGCATTCGAGATCTTCAACATGTTTATTAGAGTAGGATAGATGCATGTATGTTGCAATTCTATAAGATGGAGAGTTTAAAATATGACATATTAAACAAACAGATTCTGATTTGTGTTTACAAATGGTTGGAAGTTGTGCATGATCGCCCACAAAATGTAGAATATAATTTTTAAATATAGTTCCAGATGATTTGTTTTTTACTTGATTTATTTGATGAATTACATATGTCAAAATTTGAGCAGGTAGCATGGACATTTCATCTATCACGATAAATCTTGCGGATGTTAGTCTATGTCGGAAATCGGTTGGTGCTAGATTTTTTATGTAAAAGTGATTTATTGGAATTGCAAACATATTGTGTACTGTAAATGTCTGTTTTGCTAATCGGGATGCAGTCGCACATGTTGTAGCGGCCAACAAAATTGGTTGTCCATTCTCGATTCATTTGTAAGCAAGTTATCTTACCAAAAATGTTTACCCACTTTCTGGAGTGCCAGGTAGAATAAACAAAATCTCAATTTTGAGCTTGTAATCATTTAATATACTTTGTCTTGTTCATTGGTAAGAGATGAATTTTGCATGTTTTCATATTCAGATTCCAAGCCTAAATCATTTTTGGTATCTTGCGACAAAGATATACTTTGTGCATTTTCAATTGCAAAATTTGACATTGTTAATGTTTCGTTGACAAGCTTTTGTAAAAGTATATTAGAAATTGCTTGTCGTTGTTGTCTTTCGAGAAGCCGTCTATTGGCGTATTCTGCGATGTAGATATCAATATCCTTCTCTTTTTCGATGTAATTTCGAAGAATGCATTCCAAGAAATATGAACGATCACTATTATTTTGTCCTATTAATTCCTCCTCATTATGAAAACAAACCTTTTTTAGCAAGAGATTGAAAAAGAAAGCTTCTGTATGATGCGCTGGATGATAGTCAGTAAATCTTATAAGTTTAGTGCTCCTATACAAGTAGTTTCCTATCTTGTCAATGTAATCAAAAGGGACATTGACTTTCAATTTTTTTTCATACATCGTAAGAATGTTAAGTTCTCTAATTGCACAGGTCTATATGTGTAAACATCAATTGGATGAAATATCAGAGTATTATTTCGATTGATATATCTACATCTAAGATTTGATGGAGAGCTATCAACATAATGAACAACCTCACTTCTTTTTATCATGGGAATTTGCAAACATGCAAATGTTATTTCAGCTAGACTTGTTGGCTTTGTTAAGATTGATGTTGTGATTAGTTTCAGCATGTTGTTGTCCATGTGTTCCAATCCTATTCATTTTTCATCCTCTATTTCTAGATTCAAATGTCCAGATGGTTCAGATTTCATAGCATATTTTAGAATGTAGTATGACCAATTTGTGTTGGAAAGCCTTTGTAAGTTCATGTGCACTTTCCAAAGAAAGAGTATAGTTGGGTGATATGGTACTACATTCCTATGTTCATGTCTAGGTCGATAATATATTTAATTTCTATTTTTTGAACTTAGATGTGTTGGTGATGACGATGGTTCAAATGGAAATCCATATTTGCATGGAGTTCTTATATTGCCTTTTATTGTGCAACTTTTTCGACATTAATGGATCTGTTTTTTTAACAACCAAATTGTATAGTTCTCTATCAGATTCATTACCAGGCTTCTCAATTTTCTGTTTTGTTGGAATACATGCAACGATTTCATTTGAAATTGCTTCCACATCTTCTTCTTGGATCCACAACATGATATGTGCATGAACCGATCCTCTATTTTGGATCTCATATCGAATCACATGGTGTTTGATCTTGCCCAACAAAAAGTGTTTTGAGAGCAAATAATCTTTCATGAATCTTTCCAATCGGGCCACAAATAGCATCGTGCACTCAATTGGACAATTTTGCCATTCAAAATCCATGTTTATTTGTTGTGCAATCTTTTCTATTTCGTTGATTTCAAACCATCTTGTGTTTGAATTTTCATCTGCAGTCAATGTCAAAAATAATTGAGGAAGTCCCCAATGTTCAACCATTGTCTAATGTTAAGGTAGGTTTGTCATGATGTTGACTATTACTTACAAGTTGTATATGTTTTGAATAAATTTTGTTGCTAATTCTCAGTTTTACATTTGAATCTTGATAAATATTATGATGGCGTTTGTCTTTGCGCCTCGATAATGGGGTTGTATCTTCTAGCAAAAAATATGATTTTTTGGAAGGGATCAACAATCATGGTTTCATATGGAACATTGCCAAGGACAAGGTGATCGATGAATCGTAGAGAAATAGAAGCTAAACTATTGTCAGAAGCATTTTTCTCATAGATCGTGTAAAACTGTGTTGTAAGTTTTGTTCTAGCAATCTATGAAGGCACCTTTTCTTATAGGGCTCATTTTCAATATGTAAATCACATGCAATTGCATTATCAAACAATGATCTTCTCATGATCCAGCCTTCTGAAAATGATTTGTAACATCTTTTAGTTTCGATTGAAACATCAACAAAAGCTAGATTTTGCACTAGAAAAGGCTCCAATTGCAATATGCTTTGGATATATTCGGGCGATTGAAATACAATGTAGCCAATTCTATGTTTATTTTTAACACAAGTATTACAAACATACCATGTTTTTTTTTATTCGTTTCCATATGTATGTTCCGATAAAAATGTATTGGCATAAAAATGTATTGGCTATTGTGTACACACGCATATTATATATATATTAAAAAAATTTGGGTTTCCTGGCATGCTGCCCGGGACCCTCCCTTCGTTTTGAATGGCTCTGGGCAGGCAGACGAACGTGCTCTGTCTCAGTCTTCATTGTTGATCAGACTCGCTGCGAGGCTTCTCGTAACAGCCCGTCGCGACTTTTTCTTCAAATCCAGGATAGATAGAGCTCTCCACAACAATCAGCAAAGCATTTATTCGCCATCTCTCACTGATTGCTCCGCAATAAACATATTTACATTTAGACAATTGATTTTGTGGAGATTTGCGCGCTTCGTTTTTTCTATCAAATTGACGTGGTCAGAGGAGCAGATAATGGTGGATTGATTGGTATTTTTTCAAGGTTTGTTGTTGAGAAATCCGAGTAGTGTAAAATTTTTTGAGGGAAGCGGCAATCGGAGCGGTTTTGCAAAGATGTCAGGTCGCGGATGTCCTTATTTTGATCTAGAGTATGATACGTTGTTTGTGAGGTTGAATCCTCCAAGGTTAGTGCGCTCAGGCCGCTACTAGCTTTTCTTTGTTTTTGCATCAACGGTGAAGGTTGTTTTCCTTGATAGCTTTTGGATGTTGTCTGAAAAATCTTCGGCATGCAATTGTTTATGACTTTGTGAAGTGTCGTGATTGAATTTTTTTTGAAAAATTCTGGCCCCCCAAGTGGGCGGGCAAACGTACTATGCTTTCATCGCCATCGTCAGGCCGATCCCGATCCATGGCCCATGGAGGATTCTGTCTGTGAACGATCAAGTGCAAGCTCTGCTTTCAAGTTCTTCAACTGAATTTCACGCAATTTGTTCAGGAATTTTTGACAGATGTCAGTCAACGCACTAGCGAAGCATAACTTGTGAGTAGGACTTCTTGTTGGAGTTATTTTCTCTACAGAGTTGCGTGTGGTGGTTGATCGATCCATTTCGTTATTATTTTACAATCTGAGATGGCAAACATGGGGCTGTCGGACTCCTGGATGGTTGATTTGAGAAAGCCATGCGTCTGGCAGACAATGTGGCTGGCCGCCTCAGCGAGTGCAATGCAATAATGGCATCCAAGGCAGATCCGTCCATAATTGTGTCAGTGGCACGCCGTAAAATCACCATGCTAACAACCAAGATTGACCGCCTTGAATCATTTTTGCGAAATCCTCCGTTGAAATCAATTTTTTTTTCATCACTTGATTTTGTATGTGTCAGTTTTGTCTACTAAGAAGGTTTAGCTACTGTCATTTTCTGTTTTGGCGAAGCGGTTTTCACTCTCAAATTCAATATTTGTCTGTATGGCAACAGTGAGAAGGACTTCACATCGAAGCGCGGGACCCCCTCCCCTCCCCTCGCGCTTTCCTGGCTCCCTCCACCCGCTCTGTTCAAAAATGTTTGCTCACCCACTGGGCAGCAAACATCGCTATTTTATTGTAAATTTTTTAAAGAAATCAGCATCGATGTAGTTCGTTCTCGCTTCGCCGCGCTTCTTTCTCTCACCCTCCTCTTTCTTCTTTGCTTCGTATTCCTCTTCTTCGATCTCTCTTTTCCGCAGACCTTTCTCTGCTAAATGTGCGACAGCACCAGCAACTATGGCGTACGAGCACGAGCTTTCCATTGCAACAAAGGCAGTATCTCTCGCATGTCGATTGTGCCAGACAAGTGCCTCTTTTCCTGCCTTCTTAACCTCAACCATCAGCTTCTTGTCCATTTTTGTGCATTCCCTAATAATTCAGAACATCCGTTTTGTAATCATTATATCTTATTTCCCATAATCTGTAAGTTTCGTCTACAATGCTTGTTTGATTCATCCCATCCTTTCTTTGCCAAATCGTGAAAGTTGTTCTGAAATAGTGAGTTACGTGGTGCCTTTTTCCAGAGATCCTTTATCAAAAGCACTCGCTAGCTGCAACTAGAACTAGAATTGAAGCTCTTCTGTTTGTTTTCAATATGATCTAAGATTGTTTTTCTGCTTCTCGACAACTGATGCTCATCAATAGGAATGAATTTGGTTGAAGAAAACCTTTGATCATTTCTTTTCACGTTGTAGATGTCATGAAATTTTTGCTTTGTCAACTTATTGTTTTGTATATTGTTGTAGATGTGATTCTCGCTTTGCTTTCTCAACGTGTTTAATTTTTTGTTCCCATCACGTCAAATTTCTTGCGTGAAAATGATTCTAGCGACATTTTTTATCAAATTGATGCTCTATTTTATTAAAATGCTTTGCAATGAAAATGAAATCAGCTAAGTTCAAATGAAATCAGCTATCCTGAACTTAGCTCGTGAATAATTTCCTCTATCAAACAAGGCTTGCAACTTCTTCTGAAACCCCAAATTTGATTTAATTGACCCAAACTTCATTGTCACTCTCATGATGACATTTATAGAGTCTAATGTCCTCAATTAAATGTCTATGGCCTAAAGAATTCCCTAACTAATATGTGAGCCCCAATTAAATTATTGCCAAATTTATGCTCAACTCCCAAATTTGTTTAAAAAAAATGGTGTCCCCACGTGAAGTTATTTAAAAGTTGAGGAAGCAAAATAAAATGCTGAAGAAAAATGCAGTAAAATATTCCTTTAAAATTGGAAACGTTGAAGGATGATTATTGAGGACAATGTGAATTGAAATGGTTTTTCAAGGCCACTCTTCTATGGTAAGCTTATTGATCAAGAATTTTACCGGAATACTTGATTGAGTATATGAGAAAATTGTTACTAACCATTGCCATAGCAAAACTTCAATGAGATTCAATGGCAGTAGTAGTCATGAAGGATGCCTTGGAGGCGCTCTTCTATGGTCTATTAAGGCAACTATTCTATGCCACGCTTATTGACCAAGCATTTAACATGAGTACACAGTTGAGACTCAAAGAATATCATCACTAATCAACGCTATAGCAGGACTATAGAAGTATTCCATTGCAAATGGTGCATCACACAAAATATGTACAATAAAATACAAAGTAGGGAGCTCAGTCCATATGCGGACAAGGAAATAAGTGCGTAACTAATACAATTGTAAAGCTGAAAAGTTGCAGGAAATGAACTACAAAGTATTGAAAACCATATGAGTACACGGTCACAACTCGTAGAACCCGTAGTAGGCCTAGAAGTCTAAAACCAAATGTGCCTGTAACCTATTGATATCGTTTTGAGGCAGTTAAAATTATTTGATCTCATATGTCCGTTCCCGACGCACCCTGCACTCCACTAACCCCTGTGATGCCCCCCTCCACAATCCTTCCAAAACATCACCCACCAAAGGATTGACGAACCGCATCTATGTCCGCCTTCGGCGGGCACAGTTTGCTAGTCAATTTCTAGTATGTTTTTGCTACAAACGCGGTCCATGGAAAAAGTTGAGCTGCCACAGGTGGAACAACATTTCATAGATTTCACTAGATTCATTCCTATTTCCAACCATTGATTATTCATCTTTAAAATTTCTAGTCTCGTCCTATTGAAGAGTCTAAAATCATCTCTTTGTTTTTTCAACGTTCTCTATCTAGCAAGCAAACGTTTTTGTTTCATGGATGATGTCATGAATGCAATCCAAGAAACAAAAATGGTTGCAATTAAAATACGTATGTACAATCTATACGCAAAAAATGAAGTTTGCAATACGTGTCTTTTAATTGAAAATTTGCAAAATGAGATAATAAATTTAGTAGTTGATGTACTAAAAAGAGGAGGTGGTCTTTATACAGAGGCCTGCAAACATATAAACATACGGCATGATCATTTATGATTCTAGAACAACGAACAAAGAAGAATTCAAAAATAGATAACAACAAACAAAGAACAATTCAAAAAAAGATATCTTCAAGATATTTGAAGCTTTTCCAACTTGATTTCGCCATTTTCCAAAAACTTTAGAAAACGGTCAAACAATTAAAAAAACCCTTGTAAAATATTCACAAAAAAAGAAGAAGCAAAGCGCTCTTAATTGGTTAGCAAATCTTCACCCACCTCTAGATCGTCAAATTTGGCATTCTCAAAGGTTTGTCGAGGTTCTTGCTTGGTTTTGAAAGCCATGTGAATTTAACAAAAGTATCAATATCTCTTTGTTAACCTTCACATAGTCTTCGTGAATCCTCCTGAATATTTTAAATACATTTTTAAAACTCCAGTGAACTCTGCGAAGATTAGTTCCTAGAGAATAAGTCTTGCGAGGATTGATTTTGTTGAATTATCCATTTTATGTTGTCAGAACCCTTGCCAAGTTGAGAAATAGTATTATTGCTACATATTAATCTTCGCCAAACCTACCAAAGCTATATTATAGTATTTTTAGTCTCCAGTTAGTCATATGAAGGTTAGTTTGACCATAAACATTGGAGTGAATTGTTTGAGTGACTTTTTATGCCAAATTTGCAAAAGAACCATCACCAGAAGTACTAAAATGTGAACCTTTGCACAAGTAACATTCACAAGTCCATCAATGAGTTTAGAATTATCCCAATTATC
Source organism: Diphasiastrum complanatum (assembly GCA_029204225.1). NCBI lineage: Eukaryota > Viridiplantae > Streptophyta > Lycopodiopsida > Lycopodiales > Lycopodiaceae > Diphasiastrum > Diphasiastrum complanatum. The sequence goes on from CM055092.1 coordinate 86,453,196, forward strand.
TACTACACAAGTTGCGAGGGTTCTTGAGCCATAGAAGGTGTGTTATTGTCAGATTTCTATAATTGATAAAGTATAGATGAAGACTATCTCGTTGTTAATATAAAGACCATCTTGATATCTTTATCAAATTAATGTTAGGTAGTGGATGATTCTTAAATCATGTAAGACATGAGACATTAATGAACCAACTCCATAATCTCATTATAGTGAAGTATTTATAAGTCAAACATCTATAGGTTACAAGGAATTTGACATTCGAAGATTTCCAATCACCACCATCTCATCCCATAGAGAAGAACATGTAGACTTGAAAATACCCAAATATAATGCAACTACTGATCCAATCAGATTTTTTCATATCAAGCATGTGAGATCATAATAACGATTGGCAGATTCTTCACTTGGTGCATCTTGCGGCACCCTCTCTTGTTCAAATTCTCCTTTGGAAAGGCGTAGAAATTTCATTCTATTCCTTTTGTCCGGAGATAATCCTTCATAAAAATCTCGAACTCGGTCTCCCGAGCCCGAGCTTCTCGCTCCTCCACTTGAGGAGCTTCGTGGCCTTCTTAAACCACTTCCACTTCTGGATGTAGACATTTTGTGTGTGTAGAGAGTGTGCGTGTGTGTGTGAAAGAAATAAAGCCTACATCTTTAATGTGAGAAAGAGAGAGGGAGAGAAAGAGTGTGTGTGTGTGTGAGAGAGAGAGAGAGAAAAAAAGAGACAAAGAGAGAGAAATATTGATGGCAAGAAAACTAAGATAATGTGTGAAAGAGAGAGTGCTTAAAACTTAAAGCTAGAGAGCATGAAAGCTTAAAGAGAGAGCACAAAGAGAGACACAAATGAAGAGAGCACAAAGAAAGAGCACTAAGAGAGAGCAAAAAATCAGAATGGAAATCCGAACTAAAAAAAGTTCATTTTATAGGGATGAATTTCAAGTGGCGTGTGGTAGAGCCACGAAAATTTAGCTTGCCACGCGCAGGACAATCATGTTAGTGCACATGGGACTCCATGTGAAAATGTACTACCAAAATGTCAATTGTCATGTAAAAAAAATAAACAAATAAAAAACATTTTGTGTGAAATGTCATGAAGTAACAAGGTACAAATAATGACAAGATATGTCTTTTGTACACAATTATTTTATGCATTTCTATGTCACCAAAATCAAGCATATTTTGTATGAGGTGGCATGAAACAAATTAAGAGAATAATGAAGTGTAGGTGGATAAAAAATTAAAATATGATATGTGTTTTATGCCTATATAGAATAGTCCTATGTTATAATGAGAGATTCGAATTTATAGTGTTTTCATCTTGGAGACCAAAGCAAGATAAAAAAATCAATTGGCTAGATTTGGTGTGATAGTTGATTTTAAGTTTTGTGTTCTAGATCTTGGTAGATCTTTCTAGATTTTGTTAGTGCAAACCTAGAGTGAAAAGTAACACAAATCTTGTTTGGAATCAATTCATCTTTTGGTTTACATGTCCATCATGGTATCAATAGTATCTTTCCTATTGGAATCAAGTGAGAGATTGATTCAATCCAACAATCATTCAATAATCACATCTCTCACAACAATCATTCAATAAGGGTGGTTTTTGTTTGGGTTAATCTTACTCCTGCTCACTCATAGGAATACATGGGAATCACATAGGCGAAAAACTCGACTATGTCAGATTCAGATATTTAGCATTCTTCACGTGTCTTCATTTTGCGACTTGTAGAAATGAACCAATTCAATGACAAGCGAATAAACTGACTTTGCAAAAATACAAGGAATTTTCACAAAGTAGGCAATTGGGGATTTGGGATATAGAATTTGGTGTATGATGTTCAGGGTTTAGAGTTTAGAGTTTAGGAATTGGGGCTTAAGAACATGAATGTATGAATGAGTAGGAATAGGAATAGGAACAATAATAGGATAGGGATGAATTGTTTTGAAAATATGAATGAGATAGGCATATGAATACAGGTAGAATAAGAATGAATGATTTAATGTTGAAGGAATACGAAAATGAATGATGAATAAGAATAGGAATTGGATGCATAGAATTGAATAGAATGAGAAATGTAGAATGGATTCAAGGTTGTGTGTTTGGGATGTAGGGTTTGGGATACATGTTTTAGGATTCAAGTTACAGGATTTGGCTTTTAGGGTATAAGATGTAGGGTTTAGGATGTAGGATTTAGAGTATGGATTTTAAGATTGAAAGTATAGGATTTGGAATATGGGGTATAGAGTTTCGAATATGGGGTATACGATGTAGGGTTTAGGGTTTAGGATGTAGGATGTAGGATGTAGGATTTAGGGTTCAGTGTTTAGAGTTTAGAGTTTAGGAACATGAATGGATGAGTGAATAGAAATGGTTCAGACCCCTCTCATTTTATCTTCCATTCACGAGACTCCTCTCACTCAGACTCTCGCGAATGTGACTCCTCTCACTCAAACTCTCGCGGATGTGACTCCCCTCGGAAATTTGGGAATGAACCTATTTTGGATGAAGAAGAGATTAATCTTATGGAATCAGGCTTTTGCAATTGGGGGTTGTTTTAGTCCATATAAAGCCTTGTTTAATTTTCATACAAGATGTTCTTGACCTTCAATTTCAAATGATAAGGTCGAAAATTGAGCTGCCTCGAGTGATACACTTCAAATTTGAGCTATCTCATATGTGATAAGAATCAATTCCATCAATAAGAGGTTGAACTCAAAAAATTTGGAATGTATTATACTTGAAATTGATTTAATTTTAGCAATCAATTAGCCTTGTCGAACGATAATGACCAAAATTGCATGTTAGACATTAAATTTCAACTAGCTTCAGTCATAGGCATGAAATGTGAGCTATCTAACTATCCTAAACTCAAAATTCTTCTAATTTGATCACGCAAAGAGTAATCTCAAGGGGCCAAATTTGAGTTATAGCCTATCTCAATTGACAAACATCAAATTGAAGCTATCTTGTGTGATATGGATCAATTCCATCAATAAGAGATGAAAAAAAGCAATTTGAGTGCACTAAACTCAATACTTATTTGATCATTCAATGAGCCATGTCGAGTGATGAGGATCAAAATTGAGCCTTCTCGCATATACGTATCAAATTCAAGTTATCTCGAGTGATGAGCTATCGTGAGTGTAGGTGCCAATTCCATCAATTCTATGCATCACATTCCTATTATTATTCATCATTCAATTTGAGTGCACTAAACTCAATACTTGTTGATTTGATCGTTTAATGAGCCATGTTGAGTGATAAGAATCAAAATTGAGCCTTGTCACATGTAGGTATCAAATTCAAGTTATCTTGAGTGATAGAAATAAAATTTGAACTATTGCGAATGTAGCTAGGTGCCAATTTGAACTATTGCGAGTGTAGTTAGGTGCCAATTTCACACGTGTGGAGGATCCACAAAGCATGTGATTGATCTCTCTAAAGGATGTGTGATTGCACCAAAAAAATGCTTGATTAGATCAAGAATGCTAGATTGCCAATCTCAAGGCAAGAGCACACAATACATTCACCAAATGAACTCAAAACTAAAAATACACACAATTTCATCAAAAGACTTAGATTCACATTGAGCTTAATGGCTTGGTAATACAATAGGTTGAGTTCCAAGAGAAGTCTATGGATCACAATGATACCTCTTAATGTGATTCAATGAAAGCATTCTCGATCAATGGTTTGGTGGGCCGTGGTTTTGGTGAAATATAACATACCACCTTGGTTGAGCGTAAAAAAGGACCATCTAAATGTTAGCACTTCTTATTCCTGGAAAACATAAAGTGAAAAATATTGATGTTTACCTTGCACCCTTAATTGAGGAATTAGAACTATTTTGGAAAGGGTTCCAATGTTACGACATCTCACGTCTGCCCCAAGAAAGAAATTTTATGATGCGTGCCGTTTTAATGTGGACAATGCATGACTATCCAGGATTGGGTGATTGTTCAGGTAATAATTTCGTGTTATTGTACTGTGGAACATGCCTATTTGTTAATAATTTTGTGTTATTGTACTGTGGAACATGTTTATTTGTTTGAATTTATTAGGCTTTACCACTTCTAGACATCATGCGTGTCTCATTTGTGGACCAAATCTTGATAGTCGACACTCATGCCATTTGAAAAAGTATATGAAAATCATCAAAAATATTTGCCTGAAGATCATCCATTCAAGAATACACAAAAAAAAAAGGGATTTGGGAGAAGACAAGAGACAAGAAATCCTCCAACAAAAATGTCAGTGGCAAATTGGCACCAACTTTGGATTGAATACGAGACTAAGCCAATAAATGGTATGAAAAGACTATCTGTTTTTCATTGTTGACCATATTGGAATAATTTGTTGATCAATCATTTGCTTGATCCTATGCACATATTTAAGAATGTAGCCGAATCAATATGGAAACACATGGCGGGTGATAAAGATAGCATGCATGCTCGAGAGGACTTACAACTATCAAAAACAAAAAAAGAGTATTGGCCAAAGTTGGGTGCAGATGGAAATGATACCCATAGTATTCCAAGAGCAAGTTGGATTCTTAGCAAAGAAGAGTACAAGTATGTGCGATCAGTTCTTTCTGAGGTGAGAACACCAACGAATTTTTGCTCATTCATTGAGAATATCATTCATAGCAGATGGAAAGCTTCATGGTCTAAAATCTCATGACTGGTTGAAAATGCTTGAATATATATTTCCAATGTGCATTCGTGGTTGTTTGACAAAACATCTTCGTGAGACCATTTACAAACTAGCAGCTGTTGTGAGGTACTTATATATCTTTATGTTATTTGTTTGTTTTTAGATGGATTCATTTGCAATAACAACAAATGACAAAATGAAAAATATATTATATACATGATGTAGATGGATATGCAACAAGGAGATTCACAAGGCGGACATGCAAAAAAAAACATGAAGACATGGTGGAGGCTGTATGTATGCTTGAGAGGAATTTTTCGACTTATATTTTAGACATAGAAGTGCCTCTATTGGTGCACTTGGTTCACGAAGCTTGTATTGCTGGCCCAGTGCACGCCAGGTATAGATATAAAAATTCATGGCTTTAATCAAGCTTACCAATCTGACTAAGGTTCTCATGTTTTTTATGTTTTTGTAGGTGGATGTTTTTTTTGGAAAGGTATATGAAAGTCTTGAAAGACTTTGTGCATCAAAAAGCAAGGCCCAAGGGAAGCATGTCAGAGGGTTGGTTAGCACAAGAATCTCTCTTTTATATTTCTGAAGTTTTGCTTCAGATTGATCCATCATCTCCAAGATTATGGGATGATGTGGAAAGAGACGAGGTCATAGGTGAAAAAGCTCGAGGTAAAACACACACAAGATTCATGCAACTACTTGGAATCATCATATTTTCAATATGAATAAAACCCCATCTTCCTACTATTTGTGTTGTCCTAGTAGGTCCATGTGGACTTGCACTAGGTCTCAGTTCTCTCCCACGACCCTCCCAAGATTAGATCAGGGATTATTCTCTAGAACAGGACACACATTCCTTGAGTCCAGGTTTGGGGCCAACTTCGATGGGCTATTATTTTGACACACCACAAACTCTCTTATTCCTGAAAGTTCCTATAGCTTTGTATTTTGATTTCAATCAAGTCAGTTCATTGAGACATGTGGCCTTGCAGCCTATAACCTTGCATTAAAAATCTCTATACTTGTGGTAACTCTTAGCCAAAGAACAAAAATACACATTAAAATATACAACATCACTAGACAACAGAAATATTATAAGTTTTGTGCATGGTAATGACAATTTGAAAGACCATTAGAGAATTGATCAAAAGATTTTGTGAAAAGAATACAAGTTTGGTAGATAAGTTGTGTGTTGAGAAAATAGTCAACATGATTGTAAATTCAATTACTCAAATCACTTTCAAAACATCTGTATGTCAGCTTATGTAGAGCTAACTTAGCATCATGACGCTACTCCTCTTTAGCTACATTATGCCAAAATTATTGTAAGTATGGCAAATCATATGCAAGTTTATTATTAGCTAAACTGATTTGACTCCATTTTTAATGTGTTTAAACAAATTGAGATCCAATTATCAAAATAGTAGTTGGAAAACATAAATTGCTCATCCTTGTTTTTTATTTCAAAAATGTCTTATTTTATTCCAATGTGAATAAAGATTACTTGTAGAAGAGTACAAAAACATGATAAATATCAATCACATGACAACCATTCATAGCTTAGATTACCATGTCAAGGAGATTTATAAAAGAAATGAGAAAATTGTATATTACATTAATAAATTAAATAGGATGACGACCATAATCCTTGATCTCAATATTAGTATACCTTTTTTATTCAATCCAGCTGCTCTTTTAAGCTAGACAACATTGAGAAATAAAATATAGTTATGATGCACAACATTTGTAAGATGATTAATCATCACAATAATGATCGATTTCAACTATGGTTATTTCAAAGTTTAATCATCTCCTGCCATGAAGACTTGTAGTAGATGTGCATTTGTACAATGCATGAAATAGCTCAAATATTGACATAGTCTCTTTATAGAAAATGCAAAGATTTACTGTTATAAAAACATAAGCACTTCATGTCTAGATCTTTTAGGGCATTATGTAGCATAATACATTGTAGTCGGCCCAACTGAGGCATTACATTAGTAAATGCTCGAGTAACTTACACAAACAAAGAAGAAAAAAACATTCATAATCTATGTTGGCCAAACCACCTAGGTTTAGGCATTCTTGGCCTTTGGAACCCTGTCCTTAAACTCCCACCCTAAGGGTTGGGATTTATCCCTCACTAGGCTTGGAATTTCAAGGGCATGGCTTCCTTTCAAGATATAGCGTACCAATTTCTAGTTATATCTATCTGGAAAATACGACGAAATTTTTATTTTACCTTTGAAACATAACGTGCCAAGTGTTTTATATCATGAATAGTAAATTTTAGAACAATTTTTCACACAAACTCCAAGAAATTTGGCCTTTCACATGGACTTTGACCTATTCATTCAACTTTTCAGCTTTAAGGATAGACTTTAAAATTGGCTGTCATGTGAAACCTGGTAGATATAATTGCTACAACTTGTTGCTCAATTGGAATGAGGATGCACACATGGCCTCATCCTCATCCAATCACCCATGAGTCCTAAAAGTTCTCACCATCCAAAATCATTATGGATGGGTGATTTTGCATTGTTCATCCTTGGTCCATACGAGAAATACATTTATCCTATTCACTTGACATCCTTGAAGAGCTAGAAAGTGCCAAGTGTTAGTTTTCCTTTTGTATTTTGGAGCCACATGCACAACTATAGTTTTTATGTGTTCCAAACCAATCACCAATTCCACCAAAAGTTTCATGTGGAATGCCAATGATTGTATGTCATGTAGCAGACAGTTTATTTCCAAGAAATGAGCATGTGGACAATCAATGACTCGTTACCACACAATATATGCAAATTCTACTAGGTATTGCATGTGTTATGAACAAAGCAATCATTGGTAAACATTTTGCTAGTTCCAATAAAATAGTAACCGTAGCATGCATTAAGCCCTATCATGCTTAAACAAATAGCTAAAGTCTTGTAGGCCATATGTTAAAATTGGCATTTTGTCATGTCTTACATGTGATTACCTCGTCCCCTTAATAATAATAATGCTTAATATAGCCATGGTGCCAAACTAGGTTAGAATTAAATTATCTTAGAATTTTATAAGAACATGCCCTTAAGTGGATGTCCCCATGCCTCAAAGAACCTGAAACATGAATTTTTTTATTGGGCTTCTCTCATGTCATGCTGCCTTGGAATATGTATGAATACAATAAGAGAAACCAAGAATATCACAAGCAATTCGGCTCAAGGGAAGGAAGCTTTTTCGAGTTACCTTGCTTGGTTATTTAGAATGTTCGTATTGTTGTGATCCAAGGGCAACACAACTTCAGGGTCAGTTCATGGTCATTAGTCAATGCTAGCTACATAATGTTCATATGACATTAGGATAACTTCCAAGGAAGGCAGCTTCCTATGTCCTCGACTCAATTTTGTAAGATGCACTCCATAATTTAATTTTGGCCCTAGTATCACACACACACACACACGCACGCGCGCGCGCGCGCGCGCGCACGCACACCCTGATTTCAACTATGGTTATTTCAAAGTTTAATCGTGTCCTAATATGAAGAGTTGTAGTAGATGTGCATTTGTACAATGCACAAAATAGATCAAATATTGACATAGTCTAATATAGAAAATGCATTAATTTATTGCTATAAAAGCATAGGCCTTTATGTCTAGATCTTTTAGCGCATTATGTGGCATAATACCTTGTAGTTGGCCCGACTGAGGATTACAAAAGTAAATGCTCGAGTAACTTACAACAAAAATAGAAAAACCCATTTATAATTTTTGTTGGCTAAAGCACCTAGGTTTAGGCATTATTGGCCTTTGGAACCCTATCCTTAAGCTCCCACCTTAAGGGTTGGGATTTATCCCTCACTAGCTTGGGATTTGAAGGGCATGGCTTCCTTTCAAGATCTAGCATACCATTTTCTTGTTATATCTAACTAGAAAATATGACAAAATTTTTATTTTACCTTTGTAATATAACATGCCAAGTGTTTTATATCATGAATAGTAAATTTTAGAATGATTTTTGACATGAGCTTCAAGAAATTTGGCCTTTCACATGGGCTATGACCTATTCATTCAACTTTTCAACTTTTAAGAATAGACTTTAAAATTCGCCTTCATCTGACTTTTGTAGATATAATTGCAATAGCTTATTGCTCAATTGGAATGAGGATGCATACATGGCCTCATCCTCATCCAACAACCCATAAGTCCTAAAAGTTTCACCATCCAACATCATTATGGATGGATGATTTTGCATCGTTGGATGCGGGTGGGGCCTTGTTTGCACCTATTTGTACCAAAATTCTCATCATTTATCATGGTTATGGATGGATGACTTTGCATCATTGGATGAGGGTGCGACCCTATGTGCATCCTTGGTTCATTCGAGAGATACACTTATCCAAGTTTTAGTTTTCCTTTTGTATTTTGGAGCCACCTTCACAAACTTAGTTTTTATGTATACCAAAACAATCACCAAAAGTTTCATGTGGAATGCCAATGATTATATGCTGCCATGTAGCACATGCACATTTCCAAAAAAAGGATCATGTGGACAATCAATGACTTGCTACCACACAATATATTCTACTTGTTAGTGCATCTTGCTATGAGCCAAGCAATCATTGGTAAACATTTTGCTAGTTCCAATAAAATAGTAACCGTAGCATGCATTAAGCCCTATTATGCTTAAACAAATCATTAAAGTCTTGCAGGCCATATATTAAAATTGGAATTTTGTCATGTCTTGCATGTAATTACCTCGCGTGCTTAAAATGATAATGCTAAATATAGCCATGTGCCAAACTAGGGTAGAATTAGGTCATCTTTGACTTTTCTAAGAACTTCTGATGATGCCCTTAAGAGGATGTCCCCATGCCTCAAAAAACCTGAAACATGAATTTCTTAATATTTTTTGGAATTATTTCATGTCATGACGCATGGAATATGTAAGAATTTAATAAGAGAAACTAAGAATATCACAAGCAATTCTGGATGAAGGGAAGAAAGCTTCCACAAGTCCCCTTGTTCTGTTTTTTATAATGTTCTTATTGTTGTGAGCCAAGGGCAACATGACATTTTGAGGGTCAGTTCATAGTCATTAGTCAATGCCAACTATGTAATATTCATATGACATTAGGGTAACTTCCAAGGAAGGCAACTTCCTACGTCCCCAACTCAATTTTGTAAGATGCACTCGATTTTTTAATTTTGGCCATTTTCTCTCTCTCTCTCTCTCTCTCTCTCTCTCTCTCTCTCTCTCTCTCTCTCTCTCTCTCTCTCTCTCTCTCTCTCTCTCTCTCTCTCTCTCTCTCTCTCTCTCTCTCTCTCTCTCTCTCTCACACACACACACACACACACACCTGTCTCACTCTCAAAATCATGCTTGGAAGTTGAGGTGTAAGGCAACTTTTCAAAATAAAGGTTATTTTTAGTTTTAACTTTAAAGCGACAATTTTATTGTAAATATATCTTTCATAAGTCAAAAGTGCACTAAAATTTGCCCTTTCTAAACACAAGCTTATGTATTTTATTTTATTTTCAAAATTTAGACTATAATCTCATATGAAAATTAACTTTCAAACTTTCTATTTTACACACGGGCTAATATTTTAGTTAGCATTTCAATGAGACATTGCAGAAAAATTGGCTTTCTTGAAGGGGAAACAAGCTTTTGACATGCAATTCAATGCCAACATGATTGCTCCTCACGAAATGTACTCACTCATGCACACCCTTAGCAGTCATGTGCTTTCTGAGTATGTATATATAAGTTCACTATGTGGAGAGTATACATAAGTAGAAGCGAGGATTGACCTTTCTCTTTCTCCTTCATCGACGACTCCTAGTGATCAATCCTATCCAGAGCCTTGCTTTCTCACATGGCCAATCTCAACTATCAAACATGGGGGCCTGCTGTATGCGCCTTTCTTATGGCTATTAATATTGTTCATGATGTAGCAGCTCAAACTAACCATTGTCCCATGCCTCCTGATTATAAGAGCCTTGTTTGCTTTATCTTACACCTTTTAATGGGGCAGGAGCGTGTCTTCCTCCCCAGAAAAGCTCTTGTTGTGAAAACATCAAGAACACTACTCTTGATGGTGTGTGCTGCACAATGATAGGGTATTACCTCAAAAACGAATACAATTTTGGAGATGCGCTGCAATTTTTTAATCAGTGCGGTAAAGTTGTCTCACACAACTACCAATGCATGAGTAAGGATCATCTACCATTACAATCGCCTATATAGTTTAGCTACAGCTAACTAATTGCCTAGTCTCATTACATGTGTTTCGGTACTATGCTATGAGTATTCCCTTGTTATCAATAATGCCACGTAGTCTTATTCTTTTTATTTGGTAAAACATGGTCATGATTGTGAGAATGTAGGAGGCTTAGATTGTACTCATGTTACTGTTACTTTGTTTCAAGCATTGTTCTTGTACAAATAATTTTATCAGTGACCTCTTTGGTGTCCCTGATTTATCTATTGCTCTCTGAAATTTGCAGAATACCTTGTACCGAGCAAATGAGGAATGTGTGAGATCTCGAGCTATTTGCAACCTAATAATTTCCACTATTGAGAAGAACTGAATGAATGCCAGCAGACTCCAGCCAACTGGCAGCCGCAACTGTTCCGCAAAATGCCTGCTCTCTTCTCTGTTCTCGTTCTTCCCATCTCTCTTGCCCCATCAGATTGGTATCAGAGCATAGTTCAAATAAACCGAGAGATTAAGTTTGTTCTATTTGTATATTGTTATCATGTCTCATATAGGTAGCTCTTCATCTTCATCACTGAGTGAAGCTAGAGTCATTGACAAGTTCGATGGTTCTAACTTCTACATCTGAAAGTTAAAACTTAGAATGATGTTGATAGATAGAGATCTTTGGGATGTAGTAGAAGGTGCAAACCTGAAACCAGAAGATCATGATCAAGCAAAGGCCTGGAGAATCAAAGATTAGAAGGCCATCACACTCAATCTGGCCAACTCTCAAATATCTCATGTTACCACGTGCAAAACCTCTAAGGAAGCACTGGACTTGTTATCAAGTCTCTATGAGACTCACGATGTAACCACGAGATTACATCTTAGAAGGAAGTTCTTTACTCTTAGCATGTCTGATTCTACTACCATCACTTCTCACATCAAAAGCTTCAAGTCTTTATTGGATCAATTATCACCTGTAGGATGTTCTATTCAAGATGATGATGTCGTCATGACCTTGCTTTCTTCTCTTCCAAAGTTGTCTGAACACTTTGTGGTGATGATCTCCACACAACCTGACCTCACTCTTCAAAAGGTAATCGGTCATCTTCTTCAAGAAGAAATGCGGAGAAAGACTAGTAGTCTGTCCATCAAAGACAAATCCATGGCTCTATACACCAAGAAGAAAGACTATTCCAAGGGCAAGAATCAAGTGCAGCATCAACAACAAAAGCCTCACACTCAAGGTGAGCATGGTGGATTGTGCAAGAAGCTTTTCTGCAGATATTGCAAGAGAGCTAATCACGACATCAAGGAGTGTCGTATCCGGATCTACAACTAGGCAAAGAAGCAGCAACAACAGCAGCAACCAGACTCCTCCAATGCGGCCGAATTCAAGGAGCAAGACACACACTTGTTAATGGCTTACAATAGCAGCGAAGACTGTGATAGTTGGTACCTAGACAGTGGTGCTACCCAGCACATGACCTCTCACAAAGAATGGTTTACAGAGTACACAGCTTATAGCAGAGACCAATTTATCTACCTCGGAGATTCGAGCACCATACGCGTGGAAGGCAAAGGAGATCAGCTTCAACAACGATCTGTCCATTTATGTTCCTAACGTCCTTCATGTTCCTCAGTTGTCAAAGAACCTGTTATCAGTCTCTAAGATAACTGATGAGGGCTACACTGTTACTTTTTCATTTGACCAGTGTACAATCTTTGATGAAGATACTACTCTGACTACATGCACTAGAGTTTTACGTACTCTCTAATTCAGTTGCATTAGCTAGTATCTCTAATGAAAATGTAAACGACAGTGTTGTTCTGTGGCATAGTCGATTTGGACACGTGAATACAAGATCACTTTCTTATATGCGTTGTAATAATTTAGCTGATGGACTGAATTTTCCTTCTTCATTAGATAGGAAATCTTTCTTTTGTGAATCCTGCATCTATGGGAAGCACTCTAGAAGCAAGTTTCCAAAACCACATTCCATCAAAACAAAGCATGTATTGGACCTTGTACATAGCGATCTCTATGGTCCAATGCCAACTCTGTCATTAGGAGATTCAATCTATTTTATCACTTTCATAGATGATTATTCTAGATGGTCTACAGTCATGTTCATTAAGCACAAATCTGAAGCCTTTGAATGCTTCAAGAGATTCAAGGCCATGGCTGAGACACAAACGTCTACAAAAGTGAAGGCACTCCGAATTGATGGCGGCGATGAATGTCCAACTACATGGCTGAACATGGTATTAGTGGACAGTTCACCACTTCCTATTCATCTCAATAGAACGGGAGTGCAGAAGCCTTTGAATGCTTCAAGAGATTCAAGGCCATGGCTAAGGCACAAACGTCTACAAAAGTGAAGGCACTATGAACTGATGGTAGCGGCAAATACATCTCTAACGAGATGTCCGACTACATGGCTGAACATGGTATTAGAAGATAGTTCACCACTTCCTATTCACCTCAACAGAATGGGATTTCAGAAAAGAAGAATAGGACTCTTCTTAACTCAGCCAGATCCATGCTACATCAAGCACACCTACTTGCGAAGTTCTGGACAAAAGCTGCTGCCATAGCCTGTTACGTGCAGAACAAATCCAGCATCAAAGCCATCAACAACAAGACTCCTCATGAAGTTTGGCATGGGCACAAGCCTAGTGTCAGCCATTTAAAAATCTTTGGCTGTATATGTTTTGGTCACATTCCTAAACAACTTAGGAAGAAGCTGGATCATAGGAAAAATAAATGTATTTCATTGGCTATCCTGATGAACATAAAGCTTATAAAGTTTATGATCCATCCACCAATGTAGTATTTGTCTCTAGGGATGTAATATTTCAAGAACATACATAGTATGATTTCAAACAACCATCGATAAACGATGCTATGTCATTTAGTGTGCAAGCTACAGAAAGCAATCTATGGTCTGGAATAGGCCGCAAGAGCATGGTTCGATAAAATCAACTCTTATCTCATTCAACTGGGATTTGCAAACAATTCAGCTGACTGTAATGTTTATTCAATGCATCTAGGCACCAATTCAGTTCGCATAGCTCTTTACGTAGATGATGCATTTATCTTGTCTAACGACACTTCTCTTCTGCACACTACTAAGAGTGATCTGTCAAAGGAATTTGACATGACTGATTTAGGAGCTGTCCATTCTTTGCTAGGAATTCACATTACTAGAAATAGACTTTAGAAGAAGATCTATCTTAGCCAGTAGGCATATCTAAAAGACATTTTAGAAAAATTTCATATGTCTGATTTGTGAAAAAAGTACAAAAAGGACCAAAAGTGGATCCTAATCTGATCCTCAAGAGGGATTGGTTGTCAGATTACTTGATCTATCAATCTACTTCAGATTAAGATCAATCTAGATCAATTCTAGACACAAAATCCTAACAAGAACAATCATTAATTGAAGGTATTGTACTTTATGGTTTTCCACGTGTGAAACCCTGTCTGAATACGGACTCCAACCTGAAAATCAAGTACACATTGATAGCACCTCAAAACAATCAAAACAAATGTAGACAAATGGAGAGAATCACTCAAAATTGCTTCCAAAACCAAGATTGGTGTCTCACACTGATGATGGCCAAATGTGGCTCTATATATACAATAAGTGGGAGCTCGTGGTACTAATCATCTCTCTGATCCCACATGTGTGAAGGTGCTTTGTCATATGGTGATTCATCATGCAAAACTGACACTTGGACAAAACCTTCTATTTTGAGCACTTTTGGTCTATTTTCCTTCTATATGGAGATCTACTTGGAAATCTTCTAGAAGTCAAAATTCGCCTACTTCAGCTTATTCCACATGTGTGAGCTGTCCTCTACACATGGGATATGACACCTAACCAAAGTATGTGGCTCATGCAATCAATAGATTGATGCCATGTGTCATATGTCTAGAAAACTAGTTTTTGGCCTTTTTAGCCACTAGAACTTGAATTAAATCATATGTACATCCTATATGATTATGGTACATGACAAGTACACTATTTCACATGTGGGAACAGGCTCCGCACATGTGTGTTTATCTATATACAAGATTTTTGGCCTCTACCAAGCTTATTTTTGCATTTTTCACACTCCTCAAAAATCTAGCTTGGTAAATCTAGCTTGATGGAAAACATGAGGATCTTGAACTTGACTCCATGGGCTGAATTGGTCTTTGTTGGTTCTAAAAGTGTGAAGATCAGCCAATGAGCTTGATGTTGATCTGAAATCACCATATCCATGATAGTGCTTCTTTGATGAGCTTGAGAGCTTTGCACCATCCTAGCACCTCCAAAATTGATCCCTTACAAATTTCATGTAGATGCATGACCTTGAGGCTTGATCCTTCTTCATGTGCATGCTCCTCCATGAGAAAATAAAGATTTCTTTTTTATTTATTAGGATCACAAAGATCTAACATCATGTTACCATGATCTAGAGAATTAGACTCATCCAAATTGGCAAGACTATGCATGCTATAATAACAAAGTGTTTGCATCATATCTTCATACTTGTTTACCATGCTAATCTCAGATCCAATGAGGCTAAATACTTCATTATGGAGATAAGTGTCTTTAGAAGATGATTCACTTACTCTCATAAAGAGTTTACAATTTGCCTCAATACAAATTTTCAAACTATGAGTGAACAAATCACTTTTGCTCTTACATGACTCAAGAGCATACATTTGATGAAATAACCATTTGCTTTCTAATTGATTTAAAATAAATTTCAACCTTTAAAGAACATCATCTATGTTCTCAAGAGAGACTTCATACTCAACTAGTATGGCTTTACTCCAATTTTGAGATGCAATGATCTCACTAAAGCAAATTGATTTATCAAATGACATAGGAGAAGTAAGTATGAGATGTATACCACATGAGGTATGCTCCTCTTTCCCTTGAAATGTGAGCCACATGGACTCAACCATGTTTCTTGAAATTCTTTTTGGAATCACAACTCGAGAAGGTCTCTCCTCCTCAATCCTTGACATACTTGAACCTTGAGAAGGACTCTCCTCCTCAATCCTTGGCACACTTGAACCTTGAGATGACTCCTTAAGATCCTCTTCATGATGCTCCTTTTTGATGGAAATCCGAGACCTCCATGTCTCATAATGATCACAACAATCATGAACAGTCAATATGCACTTCCTATGATTATCAAGATTATTATGCTAGAAACATAAGTCCAAAAATCACCACAACTTGGCATGATTTTTCCAATATTGAAATCAAAAGGTATTTCCATCTCAATAAGGCTAACTACTTGCTTATGGATATAAGTGTCCACTTTGGATGCTTCACTTATTCTCATAAGAAGTTTACAACTTGCCTTTAAGATTGAAAACTTACAATTTTCATCCTTATGAATGAACACATCATTCATGATCTTATTGAAACCAAAAGATCCTACATTATGAAGATATTTCCATTTCCTTGACTTCATAACTAATGTAAGCTTACAAGGAAAACATATTTTGCTATCTTTTAAGGCATCACACTCAACTAGTATTGCCTTAATCCACCTTTGAGATACAAAAATCTCTTCAAAGCAAAATGGTTCTTCATAAGTTGACATGAGAGCATAAATCAAACTATTTTCATTTTGTGATTGCTCCTTATTCTTGATTGATTTCTCTTGGATAATAACAATAAGTTTGAACTTGTCCAAAGTTCCAAGCAAAATACTTTCCAAGGACATAAAATAGATCCAAGTTACTTTCATGAAAGTGACATCTATCTTTGCATCTTGAACCAAACAATGCACTTCCAAATGAAAAATTTCAAAAGATTTGACATGTGTTGTGATGGACTCTTGAAGACAAATCTTGCAAGTCCTTGTTAGACTCCAAGCCTCATTCACCTTTCCACAAAGGAAACACCTTTCCTTGGACTTGTCCTTCTTGTATTTGCATTTCGGACTTGAAGCTCCATCCTTCACCTCGGCCCCCTTGCTTTGGTTCTTCTTGGATGGATTGGTCTTCTTTTGTAGCATCTTGAGAAAATATATCCTCCCTTGCTACAAAGATTGCACTTAGGATCCTTTCTTTCCTTCAATAGGATGCCACCTATTGATGCCATGTGAATAAAAACCTGTGATATGATTCTACAAATGTAATTTGTGACTTTCAAGAGACTAGATTTGAATATCTTTAATAATCTAGAATGATCTACAAAAGATCTAGTCACAAACCTAAGAATCAATCTTCACACTAATGACTAGTCACTTGGAAACTTTGCTTTGATCACTAAGACAAAAGCACACAATCTTTGAATCAAATCACAAAAGAAATCTAATCCAATCTCCTATTGGACTCATCAAATACCAATTTGAAAGTTGAAATGGATATGAAAAGATTTGACACCTAGATTTTCCTTTTCACTTGACTAGTTCTCTCAACACTTGAGATTCTTGAACAAAAGATGGGTTTTGTTTCAAACACATGAAAATCAAACTTAATCACTTCTTTTGGACTCACTCTTGACCCAAATAATCTCACTCTTGAGATTTAGAATGAATTTGATTTGACTTGAAAACAAACTATACCACCAATTTTTCACAAAGCTTAAAAATTAGACAACTAGAGATTCACAAAGATCTCAACCATGCATGAATACTCAAATATGGACTCCTCCTCATTCTAGACATCAAATGGGATCACAAATTGACCCTCACACTCTTACAAAGAAAGTTGAATAGAACTAATTTGAGTTTCATACATACTATGTCAATTTTTGCTCAACAAATTGAATTCAATCACTCTACTTTTTAAGGCTTGGAATGAAATTCAAAATCAAAAGTTGTGATTTTTCTCACTAAGATATTGTGCTTCAAAGAGCTAATGCCACTTAGAAAGATTTGATCACTTAGGAAGAGACAAACTCTTGACCAATAACAACACAAAATGAGCCTCTAGATCTTGCCCTCTACAAAGGAAGGAACTCTTAGAAAATTGGATCTAGACGTCCGTGTTCTGATCAAAGTGAGTAAACAAGCGCGATCAAACAGTAATGAAAGTGCATTCAATCACAACAAGCATTCATCTACGTTGTACACAGATAAAAAGCAAGCTGCTGTTATATTACACTGAAGCACAATACAAATGGCAGTTACAACCAAAATTGACGGCGTAATTGGGAGGCTCAAATAATGTGTCTCATGGATGGAGCAACCAATAATCCGTGCTTGGATGATCTATTTATAGATTTCATCCGTGTATTAATTACATTGAATGCTTGTCATCTAATTAGGAAAGCTGATGTACTTGGAAGTATATGGCTTTTGTGACAACTGTACATACGGTCAATGAATCATTATCGTTGACGCGGACGAGGACATCGCTGGAACGTTCCTCATTTATATTCGATGACCTTCGGGATTTTTTTTTCTCTCTTCACAATTTTCGCAAAAAGTCAAAGGTGCCCTTAAAAAGGCGAAGATGTCTTTAAGATAGTTTGACTCATGAAAATAGATGACCTTTGGGAATTTCCTGTCTCTTCGCATTTTCCGGGAAAATGCAAAAAAGTCGAGGTGTTGAAAACAATTAAACTTTTGAACTGCACAAGTTAAACTTTTGAACTATGCAAGTGTCGCATTTTGGAGAAATGCGAAAAAGCCGAAGCTGTTGAAAACATAGTGTATTTCTGCAGACTGTAGAAAAAGTAATGTATTTCTGAGGACTTGTTCTAAATGTTAATTTCGTGGAAGTCGTTGAAGATGGCCAAGTCTTCAATGACTTCAAGTTATTGAGCTTAACATCTGAACTTGAAATTATGACAGGATTGGTTACCCTTTGCTGGAGATCAGCCGGAAGCCTGTTGTAGACGTTCTTCAAATAAATTGGTCGTCTAAGTTTGTGATTCCTGCAGGTATCAGATGAACAGACGTAGAACCAAAGTTGGTTTCACCTGACCCTAGATCAATGATCTATAAACATGCACGAAGAATCATGAAATAGAAATTAGTCATTCACCAAGGAGACAACTGTGGGCTTAATTTCCAACACTCATAATTCATGCCAAGCTTATGACCAATATCGTGTTTAGTACATTTGGAATGTTTGAATTCAAGCCCCCTATCACACAATATATCTCAAATTTGATGTCACTCAAAATCACTTAATTTTGGCATTATCATTTCAGATTGTTCATTTAATAATTATTTCACGTGAATTTTGAATCTAACATAGTTAGGTACTTCAAATTCATACATATGATTAACATAGCTAAAATTGATTCACTTTTTTTAAAAATAGCAATACTTAAAAAAGTTGTCACACGTGGCAATAAAAATTGACTGTCTCTGGAATATTTCCACATGTGACAATATTTCAGAGACAGTCAATTTTTATTGCCACGCATGGCACTGCCACGCCTACTTTTTTTTTTAGAAATTTTTGATCTCTGAAGAGTGAGCGGCCAGTAGGGAGTCGACCGGAAATGAGGTCATGACAGAGCCACGCGTGGTTTAGCCACGCCGATTTATTTTTAAAAAAAATGCGGGATGACAAGCCCAAATTTCTGGCTATGCAGTGTCACTGGAGCTTTTGACATGGCAGAGCCACGCGTGGCTCTGCCACGACCACAATATTTCATCGAAATTGACTAAGGCATCGCGTGGCGAGGCAAATTTTCGTGGCAAAAGGCAGTTATTTGTTGTTGTGAGTCTGCCCACTTTGTACATGCATTAACTGTAATGAGGTGACTGTAATAACTGCAACAAAAAGGTAGTTGTAGATATTTTGTAGGATATCAATCCTAGAATCTTTGTAAAAAAATTTCTTATGATTATTCGAGTTTCTGTAGAGTTATCACTCTCAACATTTGTAAATTGAAACTATCACTTTAAGCATTGTACTCATTGTTTGATATTAATCGGAGTGCAAATTCTCAGTCCTACTACTGTATCATTTCATTGTGCATTTGACTGAATCATTCATTTTGAACGTTCTGTTGCTAACTGTGGCGCTTCCGATCCTACACCAAGCTCGCTCATCAGCTTCCACACATTTCCACTGATTTACGACATCTTTGATGCCATAACTCCTATTTCACAAAATCATGGCTAGGGTGAAGTGATGATGTCCCTCGAATCAAAATAAATCTACTGTTTTTTGTTGCAGTCAAGCTTAATAGCAATGAATGCACATTAAAAAAATCAAGGTGGTTGCTCAAGAGATTGATAAAAGACGTTAACTTCTGCCTCTATATTAGCTTCAAGATCAAGATTTTCATCAATTGGCTTTGAAAATATGAGATGCGGACTGTGCCTTAAATAGGAAGGCCGCATGGGGAAAGCGTGTATTTGGGACCATTGAAGTTGAAGATGGAGGCCGGGGCCACTTCCCCATCCAAGAGATAGGGAGTGGTTTTTGCCTCCGCCATCATCTTTGCACAATCCATGATTTCTCCATCAACCTTGGATGGGACAAAGGAATCGAGCCTCCAACTCAAATGTGGTTCGACATGCATATTTAGAGCGGTTTCAGACTACATTACCTGGCAAGTCCCAAATTCAAAATGAAGCTCTCTCATTGGTCCAAGAAAGAAAAATGGGTCCCCCCCTTCCTCCTTTCAGACTTACACTGAGTTACCACTATGTGGCATATGATGTTGCATGAAACCCTTGCCACATAGGGGCAACTCAAGCCCATATTTTGGGCCTGGGGACATTGCTTGGCATGTTGCTAGGGGCAACTTAAAACCAAGGGACCAATATAGTATGGCCAGGATTCAAAATGGCCAATCAAATTGTGGCCCTCTTTGTAGCTCTTACTAGCCAAGTTGGAAAGAGAGCTCCAGCGTCCATTGCCCCATCAACACACTCACCAAAGTTCAAGTCATGAAAGGGCCAAACAAACGGACTTCTCGCTAGTCTGAAATTGCCCTTGGAATAGTATTTTTTTATGATTTACCACTGAATTACAATAGTTATGATTTCTATTGATATTTTGCAGATTGCTAGCAAATTCTTATCTTTTTTTTGCAAAACAAGCAAATTAATAAATAATAATAAGAGCTATTACGACAAGAAATGGAATGTCAAGGCTAAATTAGGGCCTCTTTCCATGTCACTCAGTCACTAGTTCAAAATGATCTCTTCACAAAGGCTTTTCCATGTCATTCTTCACTCGCGCACCCCATTCCCGGGTGAGAGGGTCTGCGACAAAATATGAGATTAGCTCTTGGACAACGCAGACTGCTTTTTGACCCGTGCTTTGCATATGACCTGCTGCTTCTTGTCAAATGCAGTTTTGGCAGGTGACACTATGGTTGCAAGTTTTCTCTAATGAAGGAGAATCTTTGGATGCACCTGAATGGCAAGTTATAAGGGAAGCTCCCTCAAGATCCTCCTTACAAGACAACACACTATGGAGCAGCCACCCAACCAAGTAGAAGCAACCAATCAACTCTAGAAGCTTCACCCCCAAGAAACATGGAGGTAGAGTGAAACCCTGGCAATGAATCAATGATCACAATGAGGAGTAGGACGAGTTTGGCCTCAATATATAGAGCCAAAAGCAACCTGGGCACATAGCCATGCATAGCCCTAAGTTCCCTATACATAGATTCAACTAGAATAGAGTCTTGAGCATGGACCAACTATTCATAGAATTGCTATTGATAACTTTACACATGCATACACTGTCTCATACCTTGTCTAAACTCCATTTAGTGTGTTATGGGCCTCACAAGGATAGTAGTTACTTTCGGGTAGAGTCTAGCGGAGTCCAGAAAGCTCAGATCGATGTGCAATCACCTCACACGATCTAGGCATGATTAAAGGAAGCCTGGGGATCAATAAAATTTAGAGAGAGAAAATGACTTTCTAGAAAGAGAAAATTATAGAGAGAGAAAAACGTGCTTTACCAGCTTGGGTAGAGTGCTTGGTATGAGGGGGGGGGGGGGGGGGGGGGGGGGGGGGGGGGGGGGGTCTGCCGAATCACACCAATACTATAGGGGAGTGCGGGTTGCGACTCAGGGCGAGCTCCAACCAAGTCTCAGCCTCCCTTGCTGGAATGTTGTCATGGCTCTCGCCTTGGCATGCTAGCGCCCCGGAGACTAGGGTCCGTCACACACTTGAAATGTAACCTTCTCAGATTTATCAATAAAGTGAGATTTTTCTCAAATTGACTCTGATTACCTTCTGGGTTTCAATGTTCGGTAAAAGCGCCACTTGTAAGGCCGCTTCCAAATTTTTAAATTGGCACATAGCTGAGGGTCGTATCCCGGGACGCCAGCGGTATGCCGTCGGGACCATTCGGTCCGCGGCGCCAGCGGTATGCTGTCGGGACCATTTGGTCCATGAACTGATTGTCTCCATATCTGTCGTGGCTTGTGGTTCTGAATGTTCCTTGCATGAACGTGAATGGGTTAAGCTCTTGGGGAACGGGCTCTAACTTGTCGGCTGAGTTGGATGGCTTGCTTGGGTGGAAGTTATCTGTTTATGGCTGTCCAGTCTGGCGTGGCGCCAGGTTGGCTTCCAGCGCTCGTGACAAAGCTTTCAGTTGGTTAAGTCGGATGTAAGTCAGTCCGCGTGCTTGGAATGGATGTTACTCGTTTGTAACGAAGCTTCGAGTTGGTTAAGTTGATGTATGTCAGGCGGCTTGCTTGGAGGGAAGTCACCCACATCGGGACCCCCGATCTGGCATGGCGCCAGGTTGGATCTCAATGTTGGTTTTCAGAACTTCAAGTTGGTTAAGTCTGATCGTTGTTGACGAGTTGGCTGCTTGTATGTCAAGTGGGTTGGATGGCAAGAGTTGAAGGCTGGGAAGCCAAGTCGTGGATCTCGGGTCCCTTTGGGATGCCTGCGCTACAACAAGGTCGCAGACAAGGCAGACAGGCCTCAAGCAGGGTTCATTCCACAAATGTTGAGGCTGTAGAGCAACAACAGGGTCCGCAAATGGCTGGGTTTCCTCTGTAGGTAGCCGCAAGCATATTGTGGGTCTGTGGGCATGCCGCAAACAGCCGGTTCGTCACAGACAGGGCTATGAATCAGTTAGCAG
The DNA here is from genome assembly GCA_029204225.1 of Diphasiastrum complanatum. NCBI lineage: Eukaryota > Viridiplantae > Streptophyta > Lycopodiopsida > Lycopodiales > Lycopodiaceae > Diphasiastrum > Diphasiastrum complanatum. The sequence continues at coordinate 86,476,089 of CM055092.1, forward strand.
AGCCTGACAGATCTTTAAAAAAAATCAGCAGCCCTGCTTATAGACATTAGTCACATCCGCCGTTGGAACTGCCTAGCAAAATAACTAGGCCTAACGGGTCGACGTAAATACCCCCGCTATCAAGCAAGGCGGCACGTTTAACTGGCACCCCCACATTGCATGACAAGTAATTTCGTGTGCCTTAAAATTGTTGATTGAGTGCTGATGAACATTTCATGAAAATTATAAACACCATCCTCTCTACCAAGTGCAGTCGTAGTGTAATGGGGATGTCCTTAATTACCCTCACCTAGAGCTATGGATATCGAGAGTGTAGTTACACCTCCTTGCAGCCATGCCTGTGGGGGCCTGGAAAACCCTCAATGATTGGGGAGCACGGGGCGATTGAGACGGCCCTCCGGATTGGAAGCAGTATCCCTCAATCACTCATGTAAGGGCAGTGTGGGCCCTTCCCCTGTAGGGTTTCCTGGTGAGACCAATCCCCCATCGGGAATTTCCCCTAACACATCACGAATACTGGAAACACTCAAAGAATCAAAAGTAGCCCGTGACCCTGTACATATACGCTGAATGGAAGGGTGTGAAAAACCCAAACAAAAATTTATAAAATCGAGAAATATACAAAAAGATTATTGTTGTGATATGGAACTCACCCAGGAACTTGGGACGTATACGTTGAAGGTAGACAGAGCCTATAGACATTCGAATAGAGAAGGTGCCATAGGAGCACTATTGCAGAATCCCAATGGGACCGAACTAGCCAGTATAGGAGTCCTATTAGGGAAAGGATTCATAAACAACACTGCCAAATACAAAGCCCTTCTAATCGGTCTACAAATGACCATGTGAGTTGCGCAAACTATAGGCAACCTCCGAATTATGGGAGATTTACAACTCCTAATCCGAGGTATGACCGGCGTATATCGACTCAAAAGCAAGACCTTACAGGCCTATGCAATTGCCATCAACGAATACACTAGAGAGTTTTTCCACATCAAATGGATGCATATTCCATGAGCACAGAACCAACGTGCTGATAGTCTAGTTGCGGTAGCCTATGACCATGATCATTACTGGCAATGTGAGCCAAAAAGGATAGTCATTTTGCCCATAACCATTCATGCGGAGCTATGGGCAAAGCCTAGATACGGTATGGAGTTCGGTGGATTAGAAGTCTGATAAACCAAGTAGGTCTAGAGAATTCCCAACTCCTAGCCCAATTACATCAGTTGATGAGCCACAAACTATCTAGAACTTGTTTTAGGTCACACCATAGGAGCATAACCCATGGGTTAATGCACACGGCCTAAGTACACAGTTAAATCTCTGCCCTAGCACAAACCTGACAGAAATATACGGAGGGGGAGAGGGGTGTAAAGTTCTAAAATTTTATATATTCAACAAATTGTATATTCATGTACATAAATGCTAAAACACTGGTGATGGAACTCACTGCTGAAAAGAGTAGCAGTAATCAGCCCGACCAATGCCATAGAAAACTGATAGAAGGAAGGACAAAGGACCGACATAGAGATCCAACATCTGAAAGAAGAATTGAAAAAACAAAAGAACCTATGAATCAGAGCCACTAACGAGCTGGTTAGCGCCAATAAGGAGTGAGATACCTGGAAGCAGAAGTAGAATTACCTCAAGGAGGCTAGTGACAGATGACAGATAAGCCATAGGGAGGGGTATAAAGGGCAGGAAAAGATCCTAGCCAACACCAAAGTGGAACTAGCTGCAACCAAAACTACCGTAGTCATGCTAGCTAGGCAATTACATGAATACTAGAGAAAAGAAGCAACAAGAGGACCAATCAGGCCTCAAAGTTCCCGCAACCCTTTACCCACTTACCCTATGCACCACAAGAAAATTTTGTCAGACAGTTTGTTCTACAAAAACTTCGATGCTTACAGTTTATATCTACCACCCATGGAGTTTCCACTATATGTCCAGGTTTTTGAGCTATGACCATCCACGAGTTCCGCTCTCAGATTCACATGGCCACTCATCCCAGGTAGTTTCGAAAACTACAAAGATTTCTGCGAGAGCTTATGTAGGTTCTCAGTTGTTGTCGCGCACCAGAAAGATGATATCATTAGATTGGCCGGCACTATGCCTACTGTCTGCAGAATTGGTTACTACAACCTTGGGGCGCTAAGACGAAACCCACCAGGATTCACCTTACCAAATGGTGGTACAATCCCAATGAGTCCATGGAGTCAGGGGCGGACCTAACGCTGTACCTGCAAATGCATGATAGAATTTCCAAGGAACGCAAAACCCTAAACGAGATGTTTTATTTCAAGTTCCTGGAAGGTGTCGATCCAGCCCTTGTAGATGTGGCAGAAGTGGACCCCAATTACACCGGGGAGTTGAAGAACCAATGAACAGAAATGTGCAGGTATGCACTGTAATCACTCACCTCACTATTATGCATCATAAACTAGACACAGTATGGTGAGCATTTGTTGCAAGTCTCAATTTTCTATGCATACATCTTTATTGCATCTCTATATAAACTCTGAGCTACATTTGGGCATTTGCTAACTTCTATGGGCATAAATGACTGTATAGACGCATAGTTGAGGGGGGGTTGAGAGAGGAAAAAGTGAAAACAGAAACAGTAAAGTGGGGTGGGGAGTGACTCCATCGCCCAATGGGTAAAGCACAGAACAAAAAAAAAACATATAAAAGAAGAAAAAGAAAACTGAAAAAGAGAGAGAAAGAAAGATTGAGAGAAAAATTAAAAAAAGAAAAAGACTTCAACCATCTCTATCAAATCTCGAACCAATTTGTGAGGAAGAGTGACGCCTTGCACATCCATAAGAGGTGAGGACGATTTTCCTAATTGATTCCATAGACTAGCGGAAAACCAGTACTTCCTACCATCTTGTGTATTGGATCTTAGGACAGTAAGTTGTCCTACATGGACTATTGTCAGAATATAGGGTTTGAGAAAAGAGTCAGTACAAAGAAGAGAAATGGTTATTCCCTGTCGAATCAGTTCTTAGAGAGTATAAGTTGAATGTCTAAACAAAACAAAAAAAAAGAGTTGGTAATCACCAGTTTGGACCGGTTTAAGAGTTGGGGCACTAAAGCCCCATCGTGTATGCATTCACACACACATGAATGACACGGTGTTAGACACAATACTGTTGACTTGCATCCATATCATCCTATCTCCAATCCAGAGATTTGCATTTGCATATCCCTCCATGCATGGGTCCAAAGGTGGGCATTGTCTTATGTCTAATGGAAATGGGAGCATTTGCCATTTAGGTCACAGGTGGGTTTTTGCAGGTATGAAGACACCAAATTTATAAGATGCTGCAATAAAATCCAATCCGGTTGCAGATGGATCCTAAGGGCTCAATCGATGGCCTTTGGGTAGGAAGTTGTTGAAGACATGCACCAGCTCACTATGGTTAGCATCACCTAGCAAGAGTGCTGAGCCCACTATACTTGATTCACCACCAGGAGCTGGTCTGCGAAACCAGAGAGTCTGGGTCCGCTGTATGGGGACCATACTACCCAGTGGTAGTCGCCAATGTTAGCCGATATTTTTACACGGAAAATCGGGCTAATATTGAAGTTTAAATTTGCAAAATTGGAAAAATCGGCACGTAAAACCCGATTATTCGAGAAAAATTGGCACAAATTTGCCTTAAGACTAGGTCCCACCCCACCACTAAAGTGGCTAGACACAGTTTAAAAGTAAGAAATTGACTTTTCAAAAAATCGCCAAAAATATTTTGTGGTCAAGTTTTGTAAGACCAAGCCAAGAGTGCCGATCCACCTAGAACTAGTCCCAGTCCGTCCTAAATGAGGCTAGAGCAAATTTTGTGGCCTTAGAAATGGCCAGCACATATTTTACGGCTTTTCAGAAAAATGGCCAGTTGGAAAAAAAAATAGCCGTTATGATCGTGCTAAAATCCCACCATGTACTGAGTCCATTTTTTACTAATACATGATCACTCAGTGTGTTTTCAGGGAAACCGTGTTGTCGTGGGAGCCCTAGTCATGAATGCCAAAAAAGTCAACCACAGAAGAAAAAACTGAGAAAGAAAAGTTTCGGGTAAAAACAGGTCCGAAAAATATGGATTCAGTGTTAAGGAGTCATAGAGACCCTAACGGCAAAGTTTGAGCAAATTTACGGGCAATTCACAAAATATGCGGGCCAAGTAGTTACCCAACAAACCAAAAATCCAAACAAATGAGCAGTAGGCGAACGACCCTTGAAAAATCGAAGAAAGGCCAAAAACGAAGGTACCCAGAGAAAAATGAAGGCGGCCTACTAAATATAGGGGTTGAAAAAGGGCCTCACCCAAAATTTGGATAATAAATGCCAAACCACCTTGGAGGCTAAAAAATTTGGGAGGTACACCCACTAGCCATTGACATTTTGGGCTTTTAGGGTGTACAAAAAGGGAAACTTGAATGGCCTCCCTAGCCTTTGACAAAAATGACATCTTGGCTAGTTTTGGAAGAGAGCCTTGAATGCACCACTCCCCCACTCTCTTATGGAGGCCACTAGGTGTACTATCAAATGGGTTGAGGACAAATGGCAAAGAGGGCTTCCAACTTTAGATTCTCTAGGGACCTAGGTCAATATTCCCTCTCTTCAGATTTAGGTCTATATCCTTCCTAAACTTGTGCGTTCGGGTCATAGTTCTCTTAGTTTCTAGGCCGGTTCTCCCTTTTCTCGGTCCTAGGAATCCAGGATATCTACTCCTCTCCAAAAAGTTAACCTCACCATGCTCTTTTGCTAGTGGATCCTCGTAGATGGATGTAGGTTCAAATACTGGCGTCTCAACAACTACTGGGTTATCTACCTCCGGTGGTGGTTTGGTGTAGGTTTGGTTTCCTGCGAGGTAGCTCCGTCTGGAGGTTACTCCGGGTCATTACTGACACCTCTTTCCTGCTCGTGGGTTCCTCTAGTGTCTCCATGGCAATGAAGTTTACAGGTGGCCTGTCATCTTCTACGCGCACCTTCCCTTTATCCTCCTGGCTAATCCTAGGTCCCCATTGTATGTACTGAGGTGGCCTTGATGGCTCCACTGTTCTGTCCTCCTGGGGTCTATGATTCACTAGGCCAAACATCCTATTCCTAGTATTTAGTGTGTCTCTACATACCCAACATCTATCCTCCAAGTGTCCAGGCCTCTTGCAGTACCCGCACACTTGGTTGGGACAGTTTCGATTCAAATAATTCCCTCTACAGTGTCTACACACTAAGGGGTTCGGTCCCTCTACAGGGTGTCTCTGACCCAACAAATTTTGGTGTCGTTTGAGAAAGTTTACATCTGCTGCCAAGGTCTGCATATTCTCACTCATCACGTCCATGTATCCTTTCAGCATGGCTCGCATATCGCCTAGTTCTGCGTTGGAGCCTGTGCTCTCATAGCCCTCACGGTTTAGGGTGCTTGGAGCCTTCGTGCATCTTGCATTTGTGCATTCCTGCCTTGTCGAGGTTCAATAGCCTGTATGGGACGTGTGTGCTCCTATAGTTGTGATTGGGCCTCCTCTCCACATTTCTGGGCTTAGATTCAAGTTGTTCACTGCTTGTGATAGGTGGAATGCGTGGGCAACCGCAATCTGTGCGTCTTCTACTATGATTGCCTTCTCTATTGTCTCAGCCAACGTTTGGGAGTTACTCTGACGTACAATCATTTGTATGTCATCCTTGAGCCCTCGCAGAAAGAAGGTCAATAGTAATAGGGGTGGTAGTAACATAGTGGATTCCACTTGGCGTGACAACTCTATCAAACAACGCCAATATTGTCAGATAGTTTCGTTACTTCCTTGTTGTAGGGAAGTCAGTGTGAACAGTAGGCCATCAGCCGTTCGGTGGGGAGCATACTCAATTAAAAACAGTCTATGGAACTCCTCGATGGTGTGAATTGAGCCTCTTTGCAGACTATGATACCAGTGCCTAGCCATTCCAGACAAAGTCGTGGCAAAAAACATCATTTCATGATGTGGGTTTGTGATGGCACTGGTAAAGCAAGTGGTCCAAAAAGCATCAATATGCTCTTCGGCACTTTCATACGGTGCTCCATGAAACTCAGGAGTGGATCCACTAAGTTTGGGTAGTCCTCCTATCTTTGGGGGTACTATGATCCTTGCCATTCTGTTGGCAACAAGTTCTGTAGCAGCAGGTGTTACGTTCACTAACGATGGTTCTGTAGCGTCGGTTGGCTCAAGTTCTGGTAGTTCTTCTATAGGTTCCAACGTATCATCCAAGTCCATTATAGGTGGGTGAAACTCATCATCTATGGCTGGTGGATAAGAAACCCACGATTGCTTCTTCTAAGCCCTAAATGCTCTCTCTGGAGATTTGAAGTCTCTCCGTGCAGTGCTCCCTTAGACCTAGGTTTTCTTGGTATACCTATGATGTCTCGCCTAGGGTGACACTAATGATTTTTCTTTCTCACTTACGGATAGCAATCAACTGTCGTTGCACATGCATTTTATGATTTTCCCGAGTTATCCCATAGGTTATCCACCCTTTGTCCACTAATAATGCATATGACCTAACTAACTCTACTTGGTCATTTTTCTGCTCAATCCTAATCCAATTGTACCCATGCACAGTTTTTCTTGGTTCTTTGTACTAGGTGTCGTCTCTAAGGGATGCTAGGGTTGGTGGGTCATAGGGTAATGATTTCCGACTTAGGGCTTTGGTTTTCACCTTTACCCTAGGTTTCATACGAAACTCCATTCTCTAATATGTCCCGTCACTCTATGAAAGGTTTCTAGTAGTACTTGGCAACAGTGGTGAAAACTATATGCAGTCTTTAGTCCAAACTGTTTGAAGTAGAATGGCCTTGGTGAAGTCAGGTCATGTGCAACTAGGGTTGGATTGTGAACTCATGTGGGACAAGGCCCTAAAACGTATGTTCTAGGTGTGGGATCAACACACATCACTGAGTAATGCTAACCACTTCGACCTGTGATACTTGCTATTGATTTTCTGAAAACAACGTGTGTACTAGTAGCTTGCACAACCATGCTATCACAAACGTATGAAATTTGTAGACCATTGGTGATATCACTACCCTCCAAACACTATTATCTTATCAGGTAACTCCCGACAGACGCACCAATGTTAGGGCCATTTTTGGCAGGGGATTGGTCCAGCCAAAATGTCCTAAAAGGGTCAAGGGGCCCCACCTCTAATGGCGATTCAGCCCTACGTGAGCAACAGAGGATTTTCCACTTCCAACCTTGATGGCCTTCTCTATTGCCCCGTGCTCCCCAACCGATGAGAGTTTTCCAAGCTCTCAGAGATACAGTTGCAAGGAGGGGGTGCTAGCACTTTTGGTGCAAGGATTCACTAGCTTTCTAGGGTTACGGTTTCGTAAAAAACTTCTATTCACTGGTTCGTGTTAGAATCTTGCTAATGTCTCTTTCACCATTGAATTCGGCTTACGGTTAGTAAAAAATCTTACATGGGCTTGAAACCAATTTATTGTCTATGATGTGCTCGTGGGGTGCAAGTTATACGCACCGCCTTGTTTGATAAGCGGTAGTATTTTCACTAGACAGTACCAACGGTGGATGTGACTAGTGTGACGCTTTAATCAAGGTGGTGTATTTCAACCACGGATGGTGGACGGCCCGCTCTAGTGTTTCACAGAGGTCGGGTCCAATTGATACGCCTCATAAATGACGAACAAACGATTTTCACAATTTATCAATCATGTCGTATGCCAACTAGTTTATAGACCGACCAACAACCAAATGCAGTGACTATGAAGAAAACGTTTTCTTATGCTACCAAACCGCAATACACAACCGTTTACTTGCTCTAACCGTGGGAAAAACCTTGGTTTTCATAATACTGATGCATACTATCAAAAAACACCTGCCTCCTCTACCAGAGTATGTAATAAGACTTTTGGATATTGACAGAAAAAATGACAAATGTAAAGTCATGGCATACAATATCATCTCACATCAGAAAACCGTTTTCCTACTTTAATACAATATAAAGTCACTTTCCTAAACCTACTTTCCTAAACCTGATCCAAAAAGAAGGTCCGGTGCTCATAATACAAGTACATATAGAAGACGCAGATGTCATTTTCTAATTTGAAATGATGAAAGCTACGAAAAACTAATACCTAGTAAACAAGTATGATACTTCATTATCTAATCTTTCAGAAAGAAACCACAATTGATTAGGTCTCGATAGACACATGACACACGAGGAATTATTGAAATGCTTAAGTTCTCACACAGTATTAGCATGCTACAACTACCTAAGTATCCTACCATTCCTTCAACAAACGAAGGCAGGTACGGACTTCAAGCACACACATTCCCACGGAAGCAAGTAAGTACAAAAATAAAGACTATAAAAAAGAAACAACCAAGATGAAATAAAACCATACCTCAGTGTGGGCATGGGTGACCGGTAATTGGAGAAGTACTAGTCATGAATGCCATTTTACTCCTTCAATCGCAATTCTTTTATGTTTCCGACTTGCTTTCCGAAAACTGTTTGTCCGTAGCGCTTCTTGTGTGAGTTCTAAATTGTTTTTCTGGTTTGTCGCTTTTCAGTGGCATCAAAATTCGTGATTTGTTGCTCCCCACCAATGCAATTAAAGGCTGCTCAGAAAACAACAATGGAGGGCCTACAAATGTGTTGTAGACAGGTTGCACACAGACTAAAACCCTTAGAAACAGCCTTCAAACATTTCTTACAGATCTTAGGCTGGTCCAGTCAGGCAAGATGGGAACATGGTAGGCTGTAGGTCTGATTTTTTCAAGATTTTGATTGCTAGTGGGCTGTAGACAGGCAATTCAGGGCTGCCATAGGTCACAGTCTAATCTTTCTTGATTGTCACAGATGCAGGGCCACAGACAGACTGTCAGAGGCCTGGTTGGTCGTATTTCAGCTGGCAGTAGGTCGCACTCAGACTGTATTTGACCGCAGACAGGCTTTACAGGTCTGGTATGTTGTTTTTTTTGTCATTGTGGACAACATTTGGAAGGTCGCACACAGTTGGTACAGGCCACAGACAGACTTCTGAAGTTGGTTGGCCACAAGCAGAGATTAGAGATCTGATTTGTCCATGGTTTCCAGCAATGACTGAATACAACTCCAGCGAGGGTCTATGGGCTGTCGAGGGCCGCATGCAAGGCAGACAGGCCTCAGGAAGGGTTCATTCCACAAATGTTGAGGTTGTAGAGCAACAACAGGGTCCAAAAATGCCTGGGTTTTCCCTGTAGGTGGCCGCAGACAGACTGTGGGTCTGTGGGTAGGCCGCAGACAGCCGATTCGCCGCAGACAGGGCTATGAATCAGTTAGCAGAGCCTAACATATATTTATAAAAAAAATCAGCTACCCTGCTTATAAACAATGATGATCGTGGAACGGGGTTCTCCAACTACATCCTCAATCCAAACAATCCATATTTGCAAGTTTTTGCTCACTTGAGCACACATCTAACTTTACACATTTGTCAATTACAAAGCCCATCAATTTTCAATAAACATACTCACTTACAAACAACCAAACGACAATGAGTTTATCATAGGAACAACAATGAATACATCAAGGGCATAGTCACACAGTGGACAAGCAACAAATAACACTTCTCAAACCACAAGGTTTGTTTTCCACCAATAGCTAACCTCATGGAAAGCAAACAACTTCAATTGAAACCACATAACCCACATCCAAAGGTCAATCCTACCTCTATCACTAATGCAAACCCTTCACTTCACTTAACCAAACCTCTCCAAATCATTTCAGCCATGCAATCCACAATGTAGTCTATCAAACAACCAAAACTCATAATCAAACCTTCACCACTCAATTACACATTAGCATGCAATGTAACCATTAGCCTCCAATGGTAAATAAGTAATTGTGAACCCATAATATTTTTGATCAACCCACCAACTCCTTTCAAGCAATATTCATTCTTCCGTCAAGATTCAAACATACATCTTTCACGACGTACTCCTCTAACCCAAGCATGATATTCATCAACTCCCAATCAACGTCAAGCGACTAACCACAATTTGGAACTAACCTCAAGCAGTCTAGCCAAGCACTACCATTGAGTGACATTAGCCACAAGAAGCAAGACATACAAGCCAACCCAACCCACTAACCCTAACATGGAGTAACAACATTCACACTCACTAACACCAAAATAGAACTTAACTCCAAAGGGGAACTAATCAACATTCTCTCTCAAACAAACAAGCTCTCAACATTCAACTCCCAAATGTACCAACTCTTAAAAATACTAACACACAAAAGTACTAACATTTGAAATACAAGGAGTTGGCTCCTTCTTATAGGAAAATCCAATGGATCCCCTTCACAATGCCATCTTGCCATTCTTCATGCCTTTCAAGCCCTCTTTGCCATTTGTCCCCAACCCATTTGATAGTACACTTAGTGGCCTCCATAAGAGAGTGGGGGAGTGGTGCATTCAAGACTCTCTTCCAAAACTAGCCAAGATGCCATTTTTGTCAAAGGCTAAGGAGGCCATTTAAGTTTTTCCTTTTGTACACCCTAGAAGTCCAAAATGTCAATGGGTAGTAGGTGTGCCTCCCAAATTTTTTAGCCTCCAAGGTGGTTTGGCATTTATTATCCAAATTTTGGGTGAGGCCCTTTTTCAACCCCTATTTTTAGTAGGCGGCCTTCATTTTTTCTTTGGGTACCTTTGTTTTTGGCCTTTCTTCGATTTTTCAAGGGTCGTGCACCTATTGTTCATTTGTTTGGGTTTTTGGTCTGTTGGGTAACTACTTGGCCCACATATTTCGTTAATTGTCCGTAAATTGCCCAAACTTTGCCTCAGGATTTCTATGATTCCTTGACACCGAATCCATATTTCCTGGCCCCGTTTTTACCCGAAACTTTTCTTTTTCGATTTTTTTCTTCTGTGGTTGACTTTTTCGGCATTCATGACTAAGGCTCCCATGACAACACGGTTTCTCTGAAAAATACACTGAGTGATCATATATTAGTAAAAAATGGACTCAGTACATGGTGGGATTTTAGCACGGTCATACCGGCTATTTTTTTTACAACTGACCATTTTTTGAAAAGCCGTAAAATATTTACCAGCCATTTCTAAAGTGGCAAAATTTGCTCTAGCCTCATTTAGGACGGGCTGGGACCTAGTTCTAGGTGGACCGGCACTCTTGGCTCGGTCTTACAAAACTTGACCACAAAATATTTTTGAAGATATTTTGAAAAGTCAATTTTATACTTTTAAAACTGTGTCTAGCCACTTTAGGGACGGGCTGGGACCTAGTTCTAAGGCAAATTTGTGCCAATTTTTCTTGAATAATTGGGTTTTACATGCCGATTTTTCCAATTTTGCGAATTTAAACTTCAATATTAGTCCGATTTTCTATGCAAAAATATCAACTAACAAGTAGGGCGAGTTTGGCCTCAATATATAGAGCCAAAAGCAACTTGGGCACATAGCCATGCATAGCCCTAAGTTTCCTATACATAGATTCACCTAGAATAGAGTCCTAAGCATGGACCAACTATTCATAGAATTGCTATTGATAACTCTACACATGCATACACTGTCTCATACCTTGTCTAAACTCCATTTAGTGTGTTTTGGGCCTCACAAGGATATTAGTTACTTTCAGGTCACATCCAGTATGACGTGGCATAACTAACAGCTTGATTTACTGGAGTACCATGTATCCAAGACTAGGAGTATACTAAATTCTACTTATTGGCCATGGACATGACATTCTCCCCTCCTTAAACTGCTCCTATCCTTAAAAGCTCTCTAAACAGGAACAATTCTTTTAACTTCCAATGTCCACCTAGAATATCATTATCCGTAGTCTAACTTTCACATCAAACGAGTACTCAGAGATAATCTCTACACTGGAGTACAACTCAAGTTTGAAAAGTACACTAAGTGATAAATTTTCTCTCTGGGTTACATTCACCACAAGTTAGTAACATCACTTTCATGTAAAGCACTTACATGAAACACTGGATAAAATAACCTAACTTAAGAGATTAAAGTTAAAGAAATAATAAAATAATTATAATTACAGTCTAAAATATCTACAACTCTGACAAATAATTCATATGCTTTCATGTACAAATATCCTTAGAATTCAAATTCTAAGATATGAAAATTCATTCAATTAGAATCTCTAGGAGAATCATTAAGCTATAGAATGATTAAAACTCAACTCTGAGTATCCCAAATACTCTTTTGAGTTAAATGCTCCTGTTTCTAGCACCAAATGCAAGAAAATAGCATTCATTCAACTTAATAGACTTGTTTGTCTCCTATGATAACTGGAGATCCAATTCAAGTGAAGAACTGTATTCAAGCATTTGCAGACTATAAACTGTAGCAGAATATCATCCACTAGATTACAAATAAGATAACTTATCTTGTGAGAATATCTATGAGATTTATAGGTTCTCGAATAAAATACTGGAGTAGAGAGATTCAAAACACTAATCTGAATTCTTACTCAAATAATATATCAAGAATTAATCATCACACTTAAGAATCATCACCGTTTCTTATAATCCTCTGACAATGACTAAGTATCTATTTATGCTTCGTCAACCATAAATATTTAGATTCATATGATTCGTCAATCATAATTTTCTGAAATCCAAACCATACTTAATCATTTACAGGATATTAGAGTATATGTCTAACATAACTCAGGAAAGGTAAGAGTCATTCCAAAATCTTTTCTTAAAATCTTCCCATTAAGAAAATACTGGATTTAGGAGTACTTTCAAACCATGATTTTTTAACTGAAGTGCAAGTTTCAAGTTCTAGAAACAACTAGTAATTGAAGACTGAATGCATACCAGAATGACAATCATCTTCAACTACAAAAAACTTTAGATTACAATCTAGAATCACATCTAGATACCCAAAGTCCTACTGAATATTAATTCAGTTATTATTCTATTCATTATGATTCGTTATCCAATTGAGCTCTCTGGGATACAATCACTAATGAGCTGAGTTTATTCCTTAGCTAAGAAATACTCTATCCCAAGAATACTGTATATCCAATGCACATAATCTTAACTGATGAACCCAAGTGACTCACTAATCATGTGTCTTACAAGTAATATAAAATTAAAACTATCAATTTTTGGTGAATTCTTAAGAAAAAAAGGATTAATTAAAAAAGTGAGAAATAGATTTGAGGGCCTCTGATTTTGTAAATAATGAGATACCACATTGGGATCTAGATTAAACCTCAAAATTTTCCAAAATACCTCACATTTGATCAAACGGTTTTATTTTTTCCATATCACGACTAGATACTAAAACACACCATTGATTATCAAATCTTTACGGTCCTAGAATTTCCTTTCCAAAATTACTGATGTCCCATACCATTAGCTTTTCCTTCCAGAAAACCCTTAACTGCCTTATCTGATATTCTACAAATCCTTTGATCATATAGTTGTCCTATAATCCATATAGGATATTATCTCTTGTTTCCAAACACTAGAGAATCCATTTATTTGGATGACTGGCATGCCTATTAGATGGATACGACAAATCCACATATGACCTTGTGATCTAAGCAGAAGAATTAACATGGTTTACACTCCAAATCTTTCTGGTTATTGACAAGCTTCAAAACCCTACTGATGCATCAAATCTAGGGACAAGCTTCTGTCAACTAACAGATCCCATGTAATCCACGTATCAGATTCTACTTCTAACATCACAATTGACATCCAAAACTGCGGATAACTCAATGGTTACAAAGATAACATTTATTTATTCAATTAAATGAATGTAATCTAGGAAATTAATATCCAGTACTAAGCAATTATTTACATGGATTACCAAAATCCTAACTACAAAATACATTTAAAAAATCTGAAACAATTTCATTTCTATCCTATCTCTGGGCTGAATAACTAATATACCAAAAATCACCTACTAGTATGTGAAACAATAATAGTCTGATTTTTTGAATATAATTCACCATAGGATTTTTTTAGAAAATGAAATCAGTTATGTAATGGTTACAAATTTTCCAATAAAATTGGACTGTTTTTTCTTTTTATTGACTGTTTTGACATTACTCCGTTAATATTGACAAAACCAATCCAAACACAGAATATGAAATTACATGAATGGAAATCCCACCAATAGGATTTCAGTAATTCTTGAACCGTATCCTGTCAGATTTATTGTCTAGATAAAGAATCTATTGCCACTCATTCAATCTGGTCATTTCATATTGTTTGACGATTTTAATCAACTTTAACGAGTATCTTGCATAAACGTTCACTTGACTGATTTCTAGCGGTCAACATCGATTAGAAAACTATCAGACAAGTAGCTGGTTTCAAATTTTTACCAAATTGAAATTCAACAAAAAAGAAAAAAAAAAATTCAAATTTTAACTTTTAATTTGGGAGTTCCCAGTTCCAAAAGTTAAGAAAATGACAGTACACTAAAAACTGTCGGCAAGTTCATTGTGGTTCCTTCTGTCAATTTTAACTTATCTATCACCAGGAAATAATTTAGACTTAGTGAAAACACTGTAATAAACTCAGTTTAATCAATTCACTAATCTAAACTGATTCCATAGATAACAAAAAAATGACTGAAATTTTGATTTTTTTCGAAAAACTCAATTTTTGCTTTATTTTACTTGATTCAAAAAATTCTGACGAAAATACTGTTAGTACAAAAGGTAATCGAAATCAAAAAAATTGAAACATTGTTCGATTCTTAATGTTACTAACCCAATGTCAAACTGACATGCAAAGCACACTACATCAGTCGCAAACGTCATTACGGAATTTTTTACATAAACTTCAGTTTTACGGAATTTGTCAGCCATTAACACTGATTTGTGACCCAATTGTCAGAGCACATGCGTATGACCACTCAAATCGATTGTAAATCTCTCATGCATGTCAGAATCACACTGAGAATCAGCATGCAACTAATCTATGCAAGCACAGTACTACAAATTAGGGAAATGACTGGCATGTAATAAGAACAATTTCAAATTTTGCCAATTTTACTCACAAAACTGCAAAATTTCAGATGATCATAACTTTGGCTACAAGACACCAAATTGGGTGCTGTAAAGCTCAGTACAGAGGGAGACCAAGTGAACAAAATGCTTGCCACATCAGCCTGCCACTTAGGCTTCACATGTGCGAGATCAAAGTGTCAGAAATTTTGTAGTAGGACGCATTTCCACAAGGCAAAATCATGCAAAAACGTGCAAGCACCCATTCTAGCCCAAAATTGATCCTACCAACAGTCTTAAACCATCAATTAGACTTCCATGAAGCATTCATACTGATCCTAAGATACAGTATAGGCTGAAAACGAAGATTTTTTGATTTGTAGAAGTTAAAATAGCTTCAAACTTGATGGAAATGGTGCATAAGCCATCGGCCATCAATTTACAGGTCTGATATCTTGTTGGAAAGGTAAAAAGAAATGCTAATCATGCTGTAAATAATTTCAGAATGGTATCCTTATGGATTTGGAGAGATCCATCTCCCAAAAATCACAAAAAATGGTCATTTTTTGAACTTTTTTTACTTCCTACAAGTTCAATTGCTGGAATTCTTGGTTTTAACTTCAGGAAAAGCTTCAAAAGACTTTGGTCCACCTCTTTACAAGCTCTACATGGTGTTTTACAGCCACCTACTATCCAACTTTATGAAAAAACAGACAAAAATGATGATTTTTGGCTATTTTCCAGTTTTTTCATCACGATAAAGTGGAAATTCATGACATACAACTCTTTCTCTAACACATGCAAACCAATTTACAAAATTACAACCATCTAAATGGTCTAATCTTGCTGGATTTTGGTTCTTAAAAAGCATGAAAAACCAAGCAATTTTGACCAAAACATAGCCTAGAATCATAAATCATTGAAAAGAACTGGCATGCATCATTAATTTCATCATTAATGAACTCTAAAACGAAAGTACACTTGTTGAAAAATTCAGATCTACCAAATATTTGATTTACACAAGAAAAAGCTTAAAAAAGCATCACAGATTGGCCTTCAAGGACAATTCTCCATAAAACCACAAAGAATTCTAAGAGTAATGGATCTTAGCAACATGCAAATTGAAGCCGAGATAGTACACCCACTTGCACCCTTGCTATCCACCTTGGAAGAGAATTTCCATGATCCAATCCAAAATCCCGACGAAAGGTAGCCCTTATCCATGTTCTCCAATCTTCGTAAGCCTTGCTCTGATGCCACTATAAGGGAAGCTCTCTCAAGATCTTGCTTACAAGACAACACACAATGGAAAATACACTATGGAGCAACCACCCAACCAAGTAGAAGCAACCAATCAGCTATAGAAGCTTCACCCCCAAGCCAAAGAATAAGAAGCATGAATGTAGAGTGAAACCCTGGCAATGAATCAATGATCACAATGAGGAGTAGGACGAGTTTGGCCTCAATATATAGAGCCAAAAGCAACCTGGGCACATAGCCATGCATAGCCCTAAGTTCCCTATACATAGATTCACCTAGAATAGAGTCCTAAGCATGGACCACCTATTCAAAGAATTGTTATTGATAACTCTACACATGCATACATTGTCTCATACCTTGTCTAAACTCCATTTAGTGTGTTCTGGGCCTCAAAAGGATATTAGTTACTTTCAGGTCACATCTAGTATGACGTGGCATAAGTAACAGCTTGATTTACTGGAGTACCGTGTATCCAAGACTAGGAGTATACTGAATCCTACTTATTGGCCATGGACATAACAAGTACCTTTATCTATACTCGACTTTGTAGTTTGCCTTTGAACTTTGAGCGATGCGCATATTGTGCATACTCCCATCCTCACTTTCCTTGGAATAAATACATTGTTAAAAGGGTGTTTCCAAAGCCCGATGAAATGACTATAGCCAGTAAATTGCTCATTTCCACGAACCATTTCCTCCTTGTAGATATTGTACACAACTCACACCTTGTAAAATTGTTCGTCATTTGCCACCTCCAAGCTGTACTCGATTTGATCTTTAATGTCTGGCTTCAGTGCAGACGTAAGATACACCTCTCTTAGGTAATAAGATCTTAAGGAATTTAATCTGGAAATACCAAAAAAATTTATGCAACCAATACTGCAACATGCGACCTTAAGTGTATCCTTCAGCTAAGATGACGACAACAAAAAAGATCTCCTCTTATGCCCATAGCTTGAAAATCTTTGGTCAACATGAAATCTCTTCCCACCTCTTAGAGACTTTCGGACATGCGTCGCCATCATTCCATCATCGTCAATATCGTTGCCATCATTGTCATCCTCAATCTCCATCATAGCATTCTCATCAATATCTTGATCATTTGTCGAAAGACCTTGATCAAACATGCATTGACAAGATTCTTCAATATCACTCTCAAATTGACCTCCCTTGCTGAAAATCAGTGGGTTTGTGCGGAAGTTGGGAGCGAGCTAGATGCATGGATCGAAAACGCTACAGTTAGCAGCAAAATAGTTCAAATGATGGATTCAAACGAATGTGCAAGGATCAATAACATCAGCAGGACAAATCGTACTCTGAGTATTATTAACAATGAGTACATTTGCGAGAAGTTATAATTTCAGCTTGTTGAGCGTGATAACGCTGATAAAAAAACAATGAATTATCAGACTCGGAATATCAGAAGAAGTCTTCTGATGAAGATTCTAAGTTTGATATACCAAAAATATATTACAACTAAATTTTCTACATTTATTACAGCCATCTTTATGCCATAAATGCATATACAAAGTTGGCGGACATCAGTGTAAAGTCGTTGGGTCGGATTTCTAACCGACACTATAAAAAAATTAGGGTCGGTTTTTATACAAAGTCGAGAAATATACACTGGGTCAAAAAATATGCTGAGGGTCAAATTTTTCGGGGTTGGAAAAATCAGATTTGATCCGATCCGATCCAGGTTCAAATACGTCCAAATAATCTAGTGAAGGGTCGGAAAAAAATCCGAACTGATTTGACCCACAGACCCAGGGTCGGAAAAATCCCTGTTTTGAACGGCCTTTCGAGATGCTCATTAACAAAAGAATTTAAGGCTATGCATTGAAGTCCAACACTCCCCCTTAATGTGGATCTTGAAAAGTTTTGATCTTCAGATATAACATGTCGTTGAATCTGAGATGATGCTCCTTTGATAGAGCCTTTGTAAAGTAATCTGTTGCCATTGAGTCTGTCCTACAGTAGACTAATAATACCTCCTTGCTTTGCACTTTCTCTCTTAAATAATGATACCTGATTTCGATATGCTTGCTTCGTGATAGATTCTTGGTCAGATTTCGTGGAGAAAGTTGGACAACAACTTGACTTCACCTTTCTGAAATTCGACCCTGACTGTTCCTTCACCTTGGATTGAGTGAGATGAGTGGTCTCCAAGTTGCACAACTCGAGAGTGGGTGTATAATTCGTAGTCCTTCAACCAATCTTTGTGGTGAGTCATGTGTTGTGTTGTTCCAGAGTCAAGATACCAAGAATCAATACAAGCCATATATGTCGTCCAATGGGTTGCTGCGTTGCAAGACTTGTTGCAGCACCCATGCACACCCCCCCGCTCACCTGTTTTCCTTGCTAATGTTCTCTTGTTTTTCATGCTAATGTTTTGCTCTTGTGAGGGGGTCGAATCGTAAGAGCACCTTTCCATGCTCACAACTTCACTCGGGCAGATAATGTTTCACAACAACATGGGTTGTTGAACGGGTGAGAGGGTTTGCAATTTTCTCAATAATCAGCTCTTCTGTTTTCTCGGGTGAAAATATGATGTAGGGTGATGCACTCCGCGGCTGATGTAGGGTGAGCATCTAAAGAGCCCCTAAGAGCCCTGAAACATTAGCCCTCCCCCCCCCCCCCCCCCCCCTCACATTACGATTCCCCGCCATTGACAGCTGTTTGTCTCTACCCTCGCTCGTCCAATGCCCCCTTTTCTATTCTCTCTCTCTCTTGCCTTGGCTATGGCTGTGGATCGTGACATATTATTGCGGATTAGCGTCAACAGACCGCGTTGGTGATAGCATTGCCTGTTGGAGGAAGCAGCGCAGGTGTTGATGCACGCCAGTATAGAGCAGATCCAGTCATCTCTCAGCATATCAAACTATTGGATACCCAGGTAATAAGATTTGGTATGTATGATGGATGATGTGAACATGTAAATATGATTTGCGCGTAGCATGTCTGTAATTTTGTCCTTCAATTGAATATCGGTGTAGTAAGATCAAGTACGTGTTTGTATGATGGAAGATGTAAACTTGTAAATATTATCAGCTCTTCGCATGTGTATAATTTTGTCCTTTAACTGGATATCCACGTAATAAGATTAAGTACCTGTTTGTACGGTGGTTGATGCAAACGTGTAAATATGATCAACTCGAATGTCTACACTTTTGTCCATAAACTGGATATCCAGGTGATAACATGGAGTGCCTGTTTGTATGATGGATGATGTAAACGTCTAAATATCATTAACTCTTCGAACGTCTACAATCTTGTCCTTAAACTGGATATCCATGTAATATCAAGTGTTTGTTTCTATGATGGATGAGGTAAACGTGCAAATATGATCAGCTCTTCGCGTTTCTGTAGTTTTGTCCTTTAATTGAATAACGATGTAGTAAGACCTAGTGCTGGTTTGTATAATGGATGATGTATACATGTTAAATTATTAGCTCTTCGCATGCCATAATATTGTCCCTTAATTGGATATCCATGTAGTAAGATCTGTTTGTATGATGTATGATGGATGTAGACGTGTAATATTATCGGCTCTTCGCATGCCTATAATTCTCAGGAACTGTAAACTTTAGCTGTTTTGGTTGATTTTGTCATGTAATTTTGGTTTGTCCCGGGCATGTGGCTTTTTCTGGATGATTTTGTCAGATTATTTCGCATTCTACTTTATTTCAGGTTACGATTTTCGCCGTTGACTAGGTTAGCTGGCCTTGTACGTTTGTGCAGTTTGCAAATTATTACCTCGATAGTTACAACTTACAATCTTCTTGATTGCGAATTGCGTTTTATTCGCGTGCATATGGACCCTGTCCGTGAATGTTTGTAATACTTGCAGTGAGTAATAGGAGTGGTCAATTCTTCGGTACAGCTGTTGTGACCCGATTTAGCAGAGTGCAGTAATGGATGCGCTCAGGAAACAAGCTACTAAGTTCCGTGAACAGGTTGCAAAGCAGCAGCAGGTATCAAGATGTTTTTCCTTTTGCCATTTAGGTCTTCCAACAAAGTGTAAAAGGATGTTTAATCATGCATGTTTATTTACTGGTGCTACATGACAACTTTGATCTGTCAGTTGGAAGGCTTCCGCTTATTCACCTATTGCGGAAGAACGCTAGTTGTTCCTGATCTAGTCTTGCAAGATATCGTGTAGAATAGCAGTACTGTCTTGAATTTTTTTAGAGCTAATCGATCATGGATTGCTATTTGCTTTCGCTGCACAGGCTGTTCTGAAGCAATTTACAGGGCACGCAATTCAAGGAAGTGATGTGATTGTCACCGATGAAGCAGAGCTTCAACGTCATCAACAGCTTGAACGGCTGTATACCTCTACTCGAGCTGGGAAGGTCTGTCTGGTCAAAATTCTGGTGTATTCTGTTGGTGTCTTGTACCGTCCATAGCAAATTGACATATTTACGATTTAGGAACAAATGGATTGTAACTCTAGTGACAATTATGCATTACTCGGTTTTAATTTCCTAAAACTTTTGATATTGTTTTTTCTGAGCAGCATTTTCAACGAGACATTGTTAGGGGAATTGAAGGCATTGTTTCCACAGGCTCAAAGCAGTTGGAATTTGGTGAGTAATTTTTTTCATAACTGTGGCTGCTCTCTTTCGCGTGTTTACCATTTTACAGAACAATCATGTCTCAGTATGATGGCTCGTGCAGCAACTAAGCTGGGAGAAGACTGTCGGAAGTATGCAACAGAGGGGCCCAGTGCCAATGGTGCATTGGGAAAAACTGCGGTACATTACGGTAATGCTCGTATTCAGATGGAAAAAGAAAGAGAAGGCCTGCACCGGATACTGAGCACCCAGGTATATCCTAGGTTCTAGTGGACCTTTCAGATCTTTTCATATTCTCCTGTTAAAGATTGTTTGAGACACTGAGGGAGGATGCAAATGTGCTGAACTCCCCGCAGAAGAGTAGGCTCACAATGCTGAGCAGCTTATGGACTAAATCAACGTACAGAGTTCATCAGAATGTGAAATTTGGAGGATAATGTTTTCTTTGACAATTTATGACATACTTGATAAGACGGACTTCTCTAAGTGAGACTTCTGTAAGTGATTATAGAAGTGGACATGGTGGTCATTTGAGATATTTTTATGGGGGTTAATTGCAATTTGTACTGGAGTAAGTTGTCTGAGTTTGTTTTAAAGAAACCTTGTTAGTGCAACATAAAAGCATGCTTGCTTGATCTAGTGGTCGCTATTGGAGATCGACAGTAGTTTGGGAGAGTTTTTGGCCCCATTTGAATTTTCAAGCTAGGCTTGTGCATTGGGCTTTTAACCTAATGATCTCAGGTTTAAGCGCTGCCATACTCAAATAAATGGATGGCATGATATTTGGAGATATTTTTAGGGGGCGCTCAATGCAATTTTCACAACGATAAAGTTTCTGAGTTTTTTCTAAACCAACCTTTTTAGTGGAACATGAAAGTGTGGTTGCTGTTGGCGATCAACTGTAGTCTTGGAAAATTATTTTGTACCAATTAAGTCTTCAAGCTATTGCATATTGGGCTTGTAACCTAATGGTTGCAGCTTCAAGCCATGCTCTACCCAAACCCTCGATGTGGTGTGGTCTTGGTCAGAGTTTTGCCACAGTTCATGAATCAAATCGATCCCGCAATCATTAAGCTGCAATCTATTCTTGAGCTTTTTAAAGATTTTTAACATGATGTGCGGCAAAACCAACCGTAGAGTCTTGAAGTTGCATTTCACTTTACAAAAAACTTCAATGACACCCATTCTGATGCTTGAGAGGAGGCAGTTTTGCCCAGGGCTAAATTTAAGGACAAGAAGTTCGTCGAGAAACAGGGCAAGGACAAGACGGACATCAATTTCCAAGGTGGGAAAAAGCACAACAAGTTGGATCGCACAAACTATTGAAGGGCGAGAACCAACGGTCTGTGTCTTTCCTGCATGGAGAGGGGGGCACCTTGCGAAAGATTGTGCAAAAACTTCAAGTGGCTATTGTGATAAGTAATCACAAGTATGTGATGAAGATGGTGGCAGGAGAGGATCCGCGATTATAGTGAACCTTTTAAATTTCATATCATGAATATGGATAAGGTAGATATAATTTTGGGTAAGGAGTGGTTTTACTCCAAAAATGAGTTGCTGAAAAGGAACTATGTAACTCATAGTTTGTCATTTTTGTACAATGGCTCATTAACAACATTTATTGGTCATGTGGGTGTATCTAATACTACTCCTCTTTCAGCTTTGGAAGTTAAAGAATGTTTGAAAAATCATGAGTATAATGTATATCTTTGCTTTTCCCTCCCCCTTAAAAGATTCCTCTTCTAAGGAAGGAAATCTGGGAAACTCAGTCTAAGGTCACGTTCCTTTCCGTGTCCTCGTCATCGGAACTTAACGAACCAAGTACTTAGTTACCTGCCGGCTTTTGAGTCCACGTTGACGTACATCAACAATGGTTTGTAGTTTAGAAGGTACAAAGGATGTCAGGTCCTCAAGTTGAACTAGGTCTTCCTGAAGAATCAAGTCATTCTTTCCACCAAGTCGTTCCTTTAAATGACTAATGTGAAAAACTGGATGAACCTTGACGCCTTGAGGGAGTTATAGTTGATAAGCATTTCGATTGAGTTTCTTTACAATACGGAAAGGTCCAACATAACGAGGTAACAACTCACGACATTTTCCAGTCTTTAATACCTTAGAATCTTCTGGGATCCTAAGATATACCCAAGCTCCTTCCTCATAAACTCTAGGTTGTCGCTTTTGATTAGCATAAAATTGTGCTCTATCCTGGGCGGTTTTCATGTTATCGTGAGCAACAAGCAACATTTCTTGCATGTGATGCAGGAAATCAACTGATGCTTTAACTTTGAGGCTTTTGAGGCTAACGGAAAGTGGAGCTCTAGGCTGGAAACCATACATCAGAGAAAATGGACTAAAAGGCGGCGCTGAATGCTTTGCGCTATTATACGCAAATTCAATCATTGGAAGGTACCTTTCCCTATGCGATTGTCTTCTGGAAACATATGCACGGAGCATGTCTTCCATAGACTGGTTCGTCCTCTTTGTCTGATCATCCGATTTTCAGGATGATCGGAAGACCCTAGACTTAATGTGGTCTCTAATTTCTCGAAGACTGCCTGCCAGAATTTGCCAGTGAACTTTGAATCTCGATCACTAACAATGTCATTTGGCAAACCAAACAACCTGAACGACTTTTCTACGAAAAGCTGAGCAAGTTTAGATGGCAGTTTGCTTGGTTGGAATGAATTGTGCCATTTTGGTTAATCTGTCAACTATAACCCAAATAGCATCATTTTGCTTCCCCGTCTGCGGTAGCCCAACCACAAAGTCCATGGAAATACTTCCCACTTTCTTTTAGGAATTTCCAAGGGCATTAATAAACCAGCTAGCTGCCTTAAGTGTTCCAGCTTTATTAACTTGACATTGTCCACACTTGCGAACATATGTCTCCACTTGACTTTATAATTTTGGCCAATAAAAATTCCTTTTTATAAGGTCAAGTGTTCTTTGTGAGCCACGGTGCCTCATGACATTCATGCAGGATTTGGGCCCTAATAACATCATTTTTTGGCACACAAACTTTTCCATTTCGGAAAAGTAGTCCATTCCTAATGGAATAATCTCTTAATATCTTGGCTTGAGGAGAAATCTTGGAATCCTGCATTCCAAGTTCACCACTAGATCTAGAAGAACCTGCTAGGACGTCTAGCCAAATACGACCGAAATACCTATCGATCTTACACAAACTCTCTCTTAAGGACAGATATAACTCAGATTGGATCTTAGAAAACCTTAACTGATTAACCTCTCCAATCCGGTTTAAGGCATCTGCAACACTATCAGAAGTATCCTTCCGGTATTCAATGTCGTAATGAAATTCTTGGAGCATTTCTGACCATCTGGCCTTACGACCCCTAAGGTCAACCGCATCGTTAATATACTTTAATGCTTGATGGTTAGTTACTATGGTACATTGGGAGCCATACAAATAATGTCTCCACATTTTCAAGGCATGAATAACAACAAAAAGCTCCTTGTCATAGGTGGAATACCGCCTTTGAGGGATCTAGCTTTTTGCTTTCAAAAGCAACCGGTCTACCATCCTGATATAGGACTGCACCTATAGCATAGTCACTGGCATCCGTCTTAAGTACATATGGCTTGTTAGGATCCATTATGTGTAAAATAGATGCTGTAGTTACACAGTATTTGAGGTTCTCAAAACTCTGATTCATCTCTTCAGTCCAAGTAACTGGTGGGCTGAATTTACTGTGTCGGCTAGTTCTTTTAGCCTCTTTGAGGACATTTGTCAAAGGCAATGCAATTATTGCATAACCCATGATAAATCTATGAAAAAAACCCCTAAAGCCCAAAAAGGACTTAACTTCCCGGATGGTTTTAGGAATTGGCCATTCACGAACTTGTCGGACTTTATTTGGGTCAATTTCCAACCCATGGTCCGAAATAACGTGACCGAGATAAAGCAATCTCTTCTGGAAGAAAACACATTTGGATTCTTTGGCGAAGAGCTTCTCCTGTCTAAGTAACTTTAAGATAGTCCTGAGACGCTCTTCATGTTCCTCCAAAGTTTTACTATAGATGAGAATATCATCTAGGTAAATTATGACAAACTTTCCCTGGTATGGATGAAGAAGATTGTCCATCATCTGTTGGAAAGTTGCAGGAGCATTTGTCAAGCCAAATGGTAAAACTTGAAGCTCATAATGGCCATACCTAGTTCTTGTTAGAAATAAATGACTATGCTAAAGTTAATCTATAGGTTACTTTGACCCAAAAGGTCGAGATTTGTGTAACCATGGGTATTTAGTTATTTAGGCCATCTTAAGTTTGTCTTAAGTTCAGTTGGACCCAATTTTGGTCATGTACTGACTCGTGGGTCCTTAGGGGTCTAATTTTGTTTAGGGACCCTATCTTGACTTTTGGGGGTGCCCTACATCTAGTAAGTGGTTAACCTTAGGGTTTGGTGGCATTTGGTCACATCCAGGTAAAGTGCTTAGATGCTCATTGTGTATTCCATTGTTACAGTTTGGCTAAGCATTGCTCTCCATTGCTCTTGTTGCTGTTTTCTCTCTCTCTCTCTTAAAGTTGGGCGCCCAGCCTCTTCTCTCTTGTTTTCTGTGGAGATTGATTGATAACTAGATCTTGGTGACTTGACTTTTGCTTTCCTACATGGTATCAAAGCTACCGGATCTGCAGCAAGCTTGTTTGTTGGCGCCCTACCAGAAGAGGAACTTCTCTGCTTTTTGTTGTGAAATTTCAGCATCTTGCTGATCTTTTCAAGTGGAGTTTGGATCAGCTTTTTTGTCTCTTTTCATGTTGAAGGAGGGCGGCCATCAGCGATCTTGGAGGAGCAATTTTTGGCACCCAAAAATCAGAATCTCAAATCTGATTTTAATGCAACCAGTTTTCAGCAAGTTTTGTTTGGAGGAGGGCGCCCAAAAATCTGCTACTGATTTTTGGTTGTGGTGTCTCCTTATCTTGCTGTTTTTGTTTTCAGGTTTGCATTTGTGTAGGAGGGCGCCCAAAATTCAGCAAACCCTATTCAGGGTTAGGTCAACTGTGGCTGGAAATTTGCAGATTCTCAGCAAGTAGTAGGGCGCTTTCAACAGCCCTATTGGAGTGTGTGTTGATCACACTAGTTGGCCTCCTAATTGGGTTTCAGTGTAGGCTTCAATCGAAGCTAACCTAATTTTCAAGGAGCTGGTTTTTTTGTGCAAAAAGACAGCCATCTATCCATTATCTTTTGGGCACTTTGGTTGCAGATTGAAGGACATCTTGTGCTCCTACTTTAAGCTCTTTGATTGCTGCAAATTTTTGAGTAAATTTGGTAGTGGAAAGGCTCTCTTTCCTATCTACTACAAGCTGAAATTTTGTTGGAGGTAATAGCTAGAGAATCGGAAGCTATCGGTTCTTTGTTTAGTGAAGATCGGTTGGATGGCACAAACTACTCCTTGTGGAGTTACATGATGAAGATTCTTCTCATAGCAAAAGGGCTGTGGGATTTGGTCAATGGTGATGAGGAAAGGCCTCCGTCTTTGGCACCTCCTACACCTCGTGGATCATCATCATCAACATCATCTTCTACATCTTTGGAAGAACAAAAGAAGTGGGATAGAAGGGATGCACAAGCACATTCTATGGTTGCTTTTGCTGTGAAAAGATCTATCTTACCTCATATTAGGTCTTGTAAGACATCTAAAAGTGCGTGGGATACACTTTATACTATGCATAGAGTCAAAAATCCAGCAAGAGTGGTGTATCTTAGAAATCAGCTTTCTTTGTTGAAGATGCAAGAAGGGGATCAAGTGACCAATCACTTGACGAAGATCAAGGATCTTCGTGAGGAGCTTCTCAATATTGATGAGATAATTGAGGATGCTCAATTTGTTTCCATTACTCTCAACTCATGACCTTCATATTATCTTCCATTTGTTTCATCTTTGAGTATCTCTCTTAGGGGACAACAACTCTCCTTGATGAACTTGTTGGGCTGCTTCTTCAAGAGGAGCAAACGAGGCAAAACTTTGCGGGTGACACTCAACAAGATCAAGCTTTCTTCACGAAAGGCAAGGGCAAAGGCAAGTCAAAAGGAAAGGGGAATTCTCCTTCCAAGGATGAGCAAAAGCCCGTTGGAGGTCAAAATGTCAACGCTCAAAAGAAAAAAGGGAAGTGCCATTATCGCGAAAGGTATGGGCACTTCATCAAGGATCGTAAGAAGAAGCTTGCGAAAGAGGGGAGTAAAGGAATTGATACTAGTGCTTCACTTGCTACTTTGGAGCAAGAGCTTGAAGCTAGTGGTGATCTCTTCAACCAAGACTATGCTTTTGTGTCTAATATTGCTTCTACTAGTACTACTACATCTATGAGGAATTCAGATTCTGTTTTGCAAGTTGCTGATTTTCAGCCCATTGAATGGGTGATTGATAGTGGTGCTACTCGTCATATGACTTCTCGTAAAGAAGCATTCACCAAATTAGTGAAAGTGCAAAATGGAAGTAAGGTACAATGTGCGGATGATGCATCTTATTCTATTCTTGGAATTGGAATTGTAGCCATCATTTTGCCTAATGGTGAAGAAAAGTACATTAAGAATGTGCTTTATGTTCCAGGAATCAAGAAGAATCTTCTTTCGGTTTCAACTATGTTGAAGCAAGGACTAGTTGTTGAGTTCAAAGAAGATAAGTGTCTTGTCAAGGATCCTAAAAGATCACTCTTGATTATTGTTTTGGGAACAATGCATGCTGACTTATTTATTATGGATACCTATGAGTGACGAATTCCCTCTACATGTCTTGTTGCTTCTACATCACAATCATTGGAGTTGGCTGAGTTGTGGCACGCAAGGTTTGGGCATCTCAACTTTGCAAGTTTGAAGAAGCTGAAGACATTTAATATGGTAGAAGACATTCCTACTATTGAGCAGCCGGAAGGGCATGTATGCGAGGGGTGCATACCTGGAAAGTTTCAAAGGAAACCTTTTCCAATTGATGGAATTATAAGGGTTCTTGATAAATTTGATTTGGTTCATAGTGATGTTTGTGGTCCAATGAGGATCGAATCCATTGGAAAGTGCATCTATTTTGTGACTTTTATTGATGACTTTTCCCGTTTTACATGGATCTATCCTATGAAGGCTAAATTGGAAGTTTTTCAGCGTTTCAAAGATTTTCTAGCAATGGTGGAAAATCAGTTTGGGCATTCTTTGAAGACCCTACGCACCGATCGAGGAGGGGAATACATTAAGAATACGTTCGGTGCATTTCTTCGAGAAAAGGGAATTCTACATCAAATGACAACTCCCTATACGCCTCAACAAAATGGTGTTGCCGAGCGAAAGAATCGCACACTTATGGAGATGGCCCGTTGCATGCTCAAAGCAAAGGGGCTGACTCACAAGTTTTGGGCTGAAGCGGTTATAACGGCGCATACATAAGCAATCGTTGTCCTACTAAAGCATTGAAAGTATTAACTCCTTATGAAGTTTGGTATGGAAAGAAGTCCACAATCTCTCACTTTCGCATTTTTGGTTGTACGGCTTATGCTTTTGTTCCAAATAAACTTCGTACAAAGCTTGAGGATAAAGGAGTTAAATGCATTTTTGTTGGCTATAGTAGTGAAAGCAAAGGCTATAGGCTGTTTAATTTGAGCACTAACAGAGATTATTGCTAGTTGTGATGTGCATTTTGATGAAAAGAATTTATTGGATGTGGCCCCAACTCATATCTTGAAGGGGGACAACCCACATAGTGTGAATGTTGAAGTTTTTCCAGATTTGGTACCATCTTCTATTGCTGGAGATAAGGGGCAGCAATCAACCAGTTTCAACCTGTCCAACACCTCATCAAGTTTAGAGCCTAATGTTCATCAAGAACCACCCATTGTTGCTCATAATCAACCTGCAGGAACTGTTGGACAGCAAGGACCAGTTTTGGAAGATCTTGGACAGCCAAGTGCGGTGTCGGAGGATCTTGGACAACAAATTGTAAGAAGAGACATGGCTGTTGGACAGCCCAAAAACAGTCCCACGGTGGCTGTTGTCGACTTTGCAGGACAACAAAGTAAGGTCATTTTATGATGGAGAGACACGTGCCTCTACAAATCAGTGGACTATGCTGATCTTTCAGATTTTGCTTTTACATCTCATGGAGCAGAAGAACCTGTTTTCTATGAGCAGGCCAAGGGAGTAAAATGTTGGGAGGATGCGATGCAAGATGAGTATGACTCACTTATGAAGAACCAGATTTGGGTTCTTGTTGATCTTCCTCATGGGAAGAAGGCAATTGGTTCTAAATGGGTATACAAATTCAAGTATAAGGCAGATGGTACCATTGAAAGGTACAAGGCAAGGCTCGTTGCCAAAGGCTATGCTCAGCAAAAGGGGATTGATTATGAGGAGACTTTTTCTCCTACTGCTCGGATGACTACCGTGAGGGTAGTAACCTCTTTGGCTGTCCACTTTGGTTGGCGTTTGCGGCAACTTGACATAAAGACAGCATTCCTCAATGGTTATCTCAATGAGGAAGTGTACCTTCAACAACCTGCTGGTTTTTTTGTTGAAGGCCAAGAAGATAAAGTTTGTCTTCTCAAGAAGGCACTTTATGGACTGAAGCAAGCTCCGAGGATGTGGTATCAAAAGATACATGCCTACTTTTGTGATCGAGGGTTTCCTAATAGTCCTAGCGAATCTACTCTTTATGTCAAGCATACTTCAGATTATATCATCATTATTTTGCTTTATGTTGATGATATTATTATTACAGGAAGTAATGAGCAGCAGATTGATGCCGTAATACTTGATCTTGGTATGGTTTTTGAAACCTTAGATTTATGCCTATTGCACTTTAATCTTGGTCTTGAATTTGTACAAGAAGGGGCTGAAATTTTCATCTCTCAAAAACGCTACATTGGACAGATTTTGAAGCGGTTCAAGATGGAAGATTGCAAGCCGGTTGCTACACCTATCGAGACAGGTCTGAAATTAAGTAGTCAAGGTGATGGTGAATCATTTGACACTACTTTATATTGTCAAGCTATTGGCTGTCTCATTTACCTATGTAATTCAAGATTGGACATTTCTTATAGTGTCTCACTCATGAGTCAATTCATGCATGCCCCGATGTCATCACATTGGAAAGCGTTGAAGAGGATCTTTCGATATCTTCAAGGAACAAGAAGTCATGGACTGGTTTTTTCTGCTTGTGATGATGCATGTTTGGTTGGTTTTAGTGACTCGGATTGGGGTGGAGATTAAGACACTAGACGCTCTACAAGTGGACATTGCTTTTTCTATGGAAATTCTGCAATTTCGTGGTCAAGTAAAAAGCAGCCCACTGTTGCTACTTCTTCTAGTGAGGCAGAATATAGAGCGATATTTTCAGCCACAACATAGTGTTTATGGCTGAGAAGACTACTTGTTGACATGAAGTTTGGCAAGCCCTCAGCCACTCTCATCTTGAGTGATAGTCAAAGTGCTATTGCCATTGCACGGAATCCTGTTTTTCATGCGAGGACGAAGCACATCGAGATCCATTATCACTTTGTTCGGGAGAGACTTCATGATGGCGACATTTTACTTGAATATTGTCCTATGGAGGATAATATTGCAGACCTCTTCACTAAGGCGTTTCCTAGAGTCAGAGTTGAAGCTTTATGCAAAGCTTTAAATTTGATACCAGGTGTTGGTTTTGTTACATAGTGAAGATTTCAGTTTTTGCATTGTCAGGGTGTTAGAAATAAATGACTATGCTAAAGTTAATCCATAGGTTACTTTGACCCAAAAGGTCGAAATTTGTGTAACCATGGGTATTTAGTTATTTAGGCCATCTTAAGTTTGTCTTAAGTTCAGTTGGACCCAATTTTGGTCATGTACTGACTCGTGGGTCCTTAGGGGTCTAATTTTGTTTAGGGGCCCTATCTTGACTTTTGGGGGTGCCCTACATTTAGTAAGTGATTAACCTTAGGGTTTGGTGGCATTTGGTCACATCCACGTAGAGTACCTAGATGCTCATTGTGTATTCCATTTTTACAGTTTGGCTAAGCATTGCTCTCCATTGCTCTTGTTGTTGTTTTCTCTCTCTATCTCTTAGAGTTGGGCGCCCAGCCTCTCCTCTCTTGTTTTCTGTGGAGATTGATTGATAACTAGATCTTGGTGACTTGACTCTTGCTTTCCTACAGTTCTAAACCCGGTCTTTTCAACATTCTCAGTCTTTATTCAAATTTGATGATACCCTTATCTCAAATCGATTTTGGTAAAGTACTTTGCACCACGTAATCGGTCAACCAGTTCATCCATTCGAGGTAAAGGATAACGGTTTTTAATCGTGAATTTATTTAATTTTTTAAAGTTCACACAAAGAGGAGTACCTCCGTCTTTTTTATCAACTAAGGTAACTAGAGCCCCCCAAGGGGACTTACTAGGCCTCTTAACATGGCCCATCTTAAGGTAATTTGGCAGTTGCCTATAAACTTCATCCTCTACAGTAGTACTCATCTTGTAAGGATACAAAGATATAGGAGAACTACCAGGAATAAGTTTAATACCATGGTCGACTTCCTAGAGGGGGGAAGATCCTCAGGAAGCTGCTCAGGAAACACATCGTTAAATTCTTGCCTAAGTTTCCCAAAGGTTTCACCTTCAGGTGAGTTTTCTTGCTTTAGGTTCTTAGACATTAATTCCATTTGAAAATTGTAAAATTGTAAATTACAAATCCTTCAACCAACATAAATAAGAATTACAATCAACAATATCCATACATTTAACTGTTTCTAGAGCAGAAAGCATATACGGAGTAGAAATATCAACATTTCCATTTAATTCTATGAGTGAGCCGTTATGTAAGAACGACAAACTGTGAGTTACATAGTTTTTCTTCAACGGCTCATTCCTCTCATAGAACCACTCCTTACCAAATATTACATGTAGATTCATAATATGAAAGTCTAATTTATCATTTTAGGCTTGTATTTGAATCGGCAGATGTGGGACTATTCGGTCCCAAACTTGGCTTTCCGCTTTGTTGCCAGCTTCATTGTAGAATGGTGTTCACTTTGCTTTGTTTCCACGTTTAGCCTCCCCTTCATCCGAATGAGGTTGTGAGAACCAAAAACAGCCGTATTAAAGCACCAATGCTCACACATAGAATTACCAGCAAAGGAAAGGTCAACACAAGATATGCTAGAGTTACCTGGTGTCTTAAACGATGCCCCTTTAGCCTTCCTTTTCTTTGGACATTCCTTTGCGACATGACCAGGTTCCATGCAATTGAAGCATAGATTGTCAATTCTGGCTTTCATAAAGGTTTCCTCATTCATAGTAGATCTTTTCTTTAATTTACCAGATTCAGAAGACCCTTCCTTTGCCTTATCCTTCCCTTTCTTTGGAAAGAAAGGCTTCTTACCCTTTACATCGGGTAAGACACCAGACTCAGGCTTGGCCACTATACGAGTATCATCGTAAATCCTGGCAAAGCAAACCACATCCTCGAGGGTAAGAGGCTGGTTCCTCCTAACTTCTAGCTGGTAGTCTCTTGGTAATCCAAGAATAATATGCAATTTTACCAAAGAGGGTCTATTCTAGTTGCAAAACGAGAATAAACCTCTTGAAACTCTTGTAAGCATTGATCTAGGGGCTGGTTCCCCATATGTATCGTCGCATACTAACGATAAAAGTCAAAGTCATCTAAGATGGGAAGGAAGGCCGCCTTAAGGGCCTTACAAAAATCTTCCCAATTTTTAGGTGCTTTTGACTTACCCCTTAAATCTTGTCACCATGTAAAAGCTTTACCTCACAAGTACATGACGACTATGTTGATCTTGTTGTTGTTGGATGAATCATGCATGGAGAAGTACGAGTTCCATCGATCAATCCACGACAAGACCACTTCAGGGGTTCTATTTTCCCCAGTGAAAATCTCAGGGGTGAACAAAGTTTGATGCAATAATTGTCTTAACTGCGACAATTCCTTCAAATCTTGCTGATCCTGAGAGTGTTTGGATTGCAAATCAACAATCTATTGCTGTAGATTATTAGTTGCAAGCAACAATGCTTTAGAATCCAAGGTAGAGGTAGATGCTGTAACCTCATGAGTAGGAGACATAGGCTGTATGGTAGGATTAGAATCCATTATTCAAGAGCAAGAGAGGTGAATTAAGAAAGGAGATGAGAGTTGGAAGAGAACACAATCAACTCAAGGAAGGCAAATACAACTCAAGCTTGTTGGCTCCTCTACTATCCAAATGGTATTGTCCATGGCTGCCACAAGGATAAGAAGACAGCAAAGGAAGAGGTGTACCACCACCTCCACTCTCTCTTTTCATGAAACTTGGCTAGGAGAGGCATACCTCCCTTTACATGCTTGATACGAATCTGCCAAATGGCAACACTTTGCCACCTATGCCTATTACAGGTCAGATGGGTGACCTGGACCCCTGCCAGGGTTACCTTCCTAGCTGGAGCCCAAGGAACCCCCCCCCCCCCCGGTCCGCTCCCTCTCCACAAACTGCTGTTGGCCGCAGTAGGCCATCGCTGATTTGTGGGACCCGAATTCCGCTATAGATCCATGCGGATTCTCTGTCCGCGACCTGTAGATCCACGTGGAACCTCTGTCCACCGCCTGCTGCCACCTGTCTGCTGCAGGAGAGCAAAATCCGTTTTTTTTAACCTAAAAAACATGAAAAAACAGATGTTGGTTGTGCACACCGCCCTCCATTCACCTTCTCCTAGGCAGATAGAATGGATGGCAAATGAGACCTCCTTCCCTTGTATACCTCCAAGGTGGGAGACTCCAAGCCATGCGCACGTCCTAGATTACGACATGTGGCAACCATGGACGTTCATGAGTCACTGGTCAAGTCAATAGGCCCAGTCGTTCAGTCTCAAGTTAGGTTTGGGACCCAAGTGAGTTGGGTCCCTAACACTAGGACTAGAGAGCATCAGATAGGGCTCCTTTCCAATAGTGCCCTTGTATCATTGTTTCCATACAGGGTTAGCTTGAAGGAAGAGGATTAGATTTTCAAGAAAATTGAGAAATATCTTAGGATGGGCCACATTCGGCAAAGTAAGTCCCTTTGGGAAGCACCAGTCCTCTTAGTTAGCCAAAAGGACGGAGGCACTTGCCTTTGTGTTGATTATAAGAAGTTGAACAAGATGACCTTCAAGAATAGATATCCTTACCTAGGATGGATTATCTAATGGACCGTCTGAATGGAGCAAAATACTTCGCCAAGATAGACCTTAGATCACTTTACTATCAAATAAGGATTAGGAACGAGGATGTTTAATTTTTCCATATTTCGGGAAGTCTGCGGTAGTGTCTATGGATGGCATACTAGTTCATAGTCACACCCTTGAGGAGCATGTAGAGCATCTTAGTATTGTCTTAGCGCTCGTAAAACAAGAAAAGCTCTATGCTAAGGAGTCAAAATGTAAGTTTTGTTAGACCAAGCAATGGGCCAAATCATATTCAATCATGGCATCGAAATCGATTATGATAAGGTTCATAATGTGCAGAAATGGCCACTATTGGAAATACTCTATGATGTGAAATCATTCCTTGGTTGCAGAGGATTTTTTCACAGGTTCATTTTGGAAAATGCTAAAATAGCATTGCCCTTAATGAATATTCTTTAGGGAGTGAAGAAAAAGTGTAGCTACAGAAAAGTTCCACTTGTGATTTGAAGTGTAGCCATAGAGAAAGTCCACCTGTTATGCTGCCACTGCATTTATGGATCATGTTCTTGTAGATGATGCTTCACACGTGGGCATTACAGATTCCTTGGTATGATGATGTAATGGATTCTTTGTGCATATTCTGCCCATTTTTTGGGCTACTTAAAAAGCAAAATATGTCACTTCTTTTTTCAAAAAAGATTCTGACGCCCATTTTAGCCTGCGTGTCAGTCCGCGTCAGTCCTCACGCGTCTTACGCAATGGAATGAGCCGGACACATGCCATTCTGCCTGGTTCGGCTTTCCAAAAAAAATGTAGGCTTGGCCCCTCCGGGCCTTGCCCAAAAAATTCGGAAATCCTTACTGGGCAGAATGGCCAGTGCCCGTCCTATTCCTTAATACATTTTAGATTCGTGCTCCTTATGGATACCTTGGGCTCTCGCCCTTGGTATACACATGTCCATTCTAGCTATTGTTTGTCAGAATGATCTCCTTATGCTTCATTTTCCAGCATTCTTGGTTGTTTCATATAGCTTGGCTCCAGTGATATTGTACAATGTTGTGCTTCTTATGATCCTCTTGCTTGGTGCTGGTCTTCTGATGCTACTATCTTTCCTTGGTGTAGATTTATTGATGTTGTTGTTCTTACCTATTGTTCTTTATCTATTTCTTGGATTGCTGATCACCACCATGCTTGGTTTCTCAAGATAGCTTGGGCTAGACAGTTTTTGTTTGTCCCAATATATTGGGGCATATGTATATATTTTGCTCCATTGCTACTTACTATTATACAACATGCTTGGTTGATGACTGCATCTCTACTTCATATAATTTGGCATGGTTATCTTCATTTGGTGCAGTGACGGTATTCTAATCTTCTTCCTGGTTCTATTGATGTTGCTATTGCCAATATGCCAGATGCTTCAATTGCCAATGTACTTCCTATAGTTCCTATTCATGATACCATCAGTGAGCGTGTCCATTTCGCGTGTAGTACTGAGGCTCTTCCCGATGAGATAGGGAGAGGAAGTACCAGGTTCTAATTTTGAAATTTTATGAATTTTTTTGTGTGGGTAGGGCCACTACTTGTAACTAGGAGGGGGCTACTTAGGTAGCTGTAAGCCTCACTGTCCATGGGCAAGTGAAGTATATTGCTTTATTTTAGTTTAAAACTTCGCTAATGACATTAGAGAAAATTGCTCAGATATTTATGGAGACCTCTTGAGGTCATTCAGCTCAAGGGTGGACCAATTGTGACAACAACATTTCATTGTTTAAAAGACTATGAATGATTGCCATCTACAACAAGAATCTTCATCAATGCAAGCCATGAATACATACAACAACTATAATGGATTCTCACAATATGCTCAACTATTGTGTGAAGCATAATGTGAGGTGGAACAATAGAGATTGTGGTACATATTGTTGAAAATAGCTCAAAAGGATCTGAATGTAAAAAAAAGATCAGCAAGTTCGCAAATGAACATTAGCTAACAATAACAAATCTAGTTGCATCAAGTAGCTAGAAACTAGTTTACATTGGTTTACTTCTAGTTTATCAATTGTCCATGGGATTTCGTGGTTGCTGTGCATACCCAGGCTCATAGTTCAATATGCATGCTTGAATGCTTGGTTCTTGTATTCTCATGCTATTGATTAATATCCTTGGTTCCTTTACTTACCTTTGATTCTCACTCTAGTTGATGTACCTATTCTACTTCTAGATATTATTTTTCGTCATTTAGATATGGTAGCTGGTTGCACATTTATTGGTGGTTAAATATAGATTGTATTTGGGACTTTATCAGATCACATTCCATAGATGATCGTCGTCTCTATATTTGGCCTATATTAGTGGACACACTTTTATTACATTTGGTAGGCCTCGGAACACTATTTTACATGGTTCCTAGTCAATTGGAGGGAGGTAGGTTTCGCTTAGTATAATGTGCCACTAACTCTAATCATTTGTTAGTCATGACTTTGGAGTGCTCTTTGTAGGAGAGTTTTGTCTTTGCATTGCAGATCTTTGTAGGAAAGTGACCTATCAACAACCATTGATTTCATTAGTCTTCTTTGTTGAGAATGCTTGTGAATTATTATTTTGCCGCTTTTATAAATGCTACTTGTTATGTTCCATGCTGAATCTGGAGCTGCATTCTTAACAGTGATGGTAAGGGAGAGGTAAAAGGGCCACAGGCCATGGTATAAGGAAATTGGTGAATGTTTCAGAAATAAAGGTTTCAAAAGAAGTAGTTTGGATTAGAATTTTTATGTTCCAAGTTCTGAATTGTAATGCGACTATTGTCATTGTTTATGTGGATGATCTCATTGTTGTAGGTGATAATCACGGTCTTATTTTAAGTAGTAATGGTGACTTGTCCGCTTAGCCCTCAAATAAAATATTCAATTGAGTTCCATAATGAATGTTGTGCTGGTAATGATCTTATCCTCTCATGGAGGTCAAGGGGTCAACTCCAATCAGCTGCACATTAGAGGACATACAAAAAGAAAGTATGGAAGTAAAGCGCTTAGAAAGGAGCAACATGCAAAATATGATTCTATTGTAACACCTTTGGATATCACAAAATTGTATGTGAACGACCAGCATACCAAACATGTACTCAACCAGATATATGCCATGCATTGGGTGTTGTCAGTCAATTTGATTGAATTCCAAGTATAGTACATTAGAAGGTGGCAAAGCATATCCTATGTTTTATTTTATGTTCAAGATTGCAAATGCCAATCTGAAAGGGTATAGATATTCAGATTGGGCTGGAGATCTTGGTACGAGAGAATTCAACCATAGGTTATGCATTTTCTCTTGATATGGCATGTTTCTCATGAATAAATACGAAACAAGCAATAATTGCATTATCTTGAAATGAAGCGTGTAAAGCAGCAACAACAATAGTATGTCAAGCAATCTGGACTAGAAGACTACTTGAAGAATATGGGACGACTTCTGAAAAACTTACTCCAATATTATGCAACAATCAAAGTTGTGTTGCTCTTGCTAAAATTTGAACATGTTACACTAAAACAAAACATATGAAAGCTCATAGTTTCACTTTAAGTGACAGCAATGCATACATTCTTACAAAAAGATTTCTTAGGGAGAAGTTTAAAAAGTTAAGAAAGGGTCCATTTGTAGCAGAAAACGAAATATTCCTCCTTAAAAAAATAAGGTTCCTATTTAGTAGACGATTATGTCTTTATAATTAGAGTTTAGATCTATGCCTGTTAAGTGAAGCTCAAGCTAATCAGGAGTCAACTCGATTGAGTAAGAATATACACTTATGTGTTTGCTGTTGGGAAATTTCTCAATGGCTTTGCTTGGAATAGTTAGGAGAGAGTCCAGCTCTAACCTGTGTAGAGCTAGATGATGCTTGTAGATGAGCAGTGGATATTTATAAGAAATGTAACAATTATAGTGTGACAATTCGTGTTTGCTACTGAGAGAAACACCTTGTCAAGTGATGCATGTTTGTGTTAATGCAATGATTCCTACAAAGCTTATGGTTAGCATACTTTTTCTAACAGGACTCAAGGGTTTGTCCGTGTCCCAGTTATCCTAAACTTATTTGATAAACAATAAACATAGGATCCACAACTCCAAAAACTCAGTGAATGGTAGACCATATGACCAGTAATGACTGCGGGTCAAATGAATAAGATCTTAGCGCTGATTACTTAATGTACTAATATTGTTGCCTGTTTACAGAGATTTTTAAATGC
Source organism: Diphasiastrum complanatum (assembly GCA_029204225.1). Taxonomy (NCBI): domain Eukaryota; kingdom Viridiplantae; phylum Streptophyta; class Lycopodiopsida; order Lycopodiales; family Lycopodiaceae; genus Diphasiastrum; species Diphasiastrum complanatum. Next base: position 86,514,290 of record CM055092.1, read on the forward strand.
CATGCATTCAGTAGTCACCTGTCATCATTTGTAGAATTTTTGAGACATTAGGCGCACTTGTGTCATGCCTCTGTATCTACCTAAAAGCCATAACCCTTGTGTTTACATATCCGAATTTGCAGACCTCCTCCTTTTGCTGTTATGATATTTATAGTATTGAGATGGAATCCATGTTTCTTTTCATTGCCTCTTTTCTAATAGGTAGCTGAGCCTCTAAGAGCAATGGTGATGGGAGCACCACTGGAGGATGCTCGCCACTTGGCACAACGCTATGACCGCTTACGACAAGAAGCTGAAACTCAGGTACATGACCTTGAGCATTTGGAAACATTCATTCGCTATTGATATGTTGGGCCGGTTGTTTAGAGGTGATGCAAACTTTGGAAGTATCATAATGGGTGCTTGTTCCCTTTGTTGCAATGCCATTGAGATATATGGAAGCAGTCTTATAAATGATATCTGCTGCAAGATTTCTACATTATCCTTATAGTATCAACAAACTTAGCAGGGAAGCTGCATTCTGAGACGATTCTAGATATATTTCTTAGCAAATATCACTGTGATCCCTCAGAATCGTGAACTCTATTCATGGTTTAGTTGCTAACGTTATCTTGCAGGGCCAAGAAGTCGGGAGGAGACAACTGAGATCAAAAGAAGCTGGCTTCAATCCAGAAAATGCTGTTAAGCTACAAGTTGCAGAGGCAAAGATGACAGATCTTACATCAGCAATGGCAGTCTTGGGGAAAGAGGCCGCGGCTGCCATGTCTGCTGTTGAAGCACAGCAGCAACGCTTGACTTTACAGCGGCTAATCTCTATGGTGGGTGACAGCCAATTGACTGGTCTTGTATGGATTGTTAGTAGTTACTAATGAAATCTTTAAGGTGAATTGTAGTATTGCCACCCTGAAAGTCATCAAGTCATTTTCTTGCATAACGAACATAATTCATTGCTTTTGAGTGATAGCATCACATCACCATGAGGCACACTACTCATCACAGAAATAGGTAAAATGTCTCTCAAATGGATACTTTTGAGTGTGCGTTTGCCTATATAAGCAAGGTGAGGAAAAGGGGTTGATCATTCTACAAAAGCTGTGATTGGTCTCTCTCTCTCTCTCTCTCTCTCTCTCTCTCTCTCCAACACCTCACTTTATGGCTATTTTACTTTCTAAAACTCCTAAAAGAAAACCCTAACCCCAAAAAGCCCTAAAAAAACCTCGCGAGCTCTCTTTTTCTCGGACCTCTCTCTGTACTCTCATTCACCATCTCTTTTCTCTCTCTCTCACCATCTCTCTCTCTCTCTCTCTCTCTCTCTCTCTCTCTCTCTCTCTCTCTCTCTCTCTCTCTCACCTGTCCCCTCCACCTATCCCCTCCAGCTGCTCCGCTCGCTTTCTCTCTCGATCATACGTTCTCTCACAGCGATTTGTTGCCCTTTCTCCCTCAAGAGCATACACTCTCACAGCGATTAGGCAACAAATTGTAGAAAAACAGTTGTATGTGCGCTCCTCCACCTCACAGCGATCAGATATCCTCTCTCCTATTGATGTATCGATTAGGTTGTTGATTCCTATACATATCTAGGAGTACTATTCTCGGGGCCTACGTTCAGCATGAGACACGCAGCTATTTCCCGGGTACAAAAAGGCTATGCCTCACTGGTAGATTTGGGGAGACTATGTTTCAGCTCACACATCATAGATGCGACTAGTAAGTGTCGGCTCTTTGACACTATGGTTGTGCCCTCAGCTATGTATGCTTTCGAGACATGGAGTATTGGTCTGACAGCTATTGATTGGACATATATCTCCCGGCTCCAGATTCGTTTGCTCTCCCGGATGATACGGGCTAAGCCCTTAGTACCACACCAGATTATCTTGGCGGAGTTCGCGGTCCCCCCCATTCAAATTGAGGCCCTATTCCATATTGTGACATTCAATACAGAGGTTAGAGGATCTTCAGGACGGGGGTACACATTATGTAGTTGCAGCTTTATCTTCATCCCGGCGCCTACACTCAGAGGGACACCTTTTCTCATGGTACTCCCAGGCTTGCCGTCTCCTCTCCACATTGGGTATCCAGATCAGTGATCTACCTGCGGGCACCCACCAGTACATCAGAGGCCTCCTTTACAGATCATATCTTCATATCACTTGGCAGGGTCCATTGGGGACCAAGAGTGAGTTTTATCGTACACACTTTCTATCTCTTGATCCGGCTAGCTGCCCCATAGTATCTGGTTACTTGTTGAGGAGTATATCACATAGTCTACGCATAGCGATGGGTCAGGGTTTCTTCACATCAGCTGGCTATTGAGACTGGCAGATACAGTGGCACCCCACGAGAGGATCGGCTTTGTAGCATGTGTGTTATGCATGAGATTGAGGATGAGTCACATTTCCTCTTCAGATGTCCAGCCTACTATGAGATACGGGGGCGGTACTACTGCTTGTTCAGAGAGCACCCAGTTACACTTTCTACCTTGATATCTTATGAGGACCCTAGATGTGTCGCACTGATGATCCGAGAGATGTCAGTCCCGAGGAGGAGGAGACTAGATGGTACACATTCCCTGACACAGCTGAGCATTGATGAGTGCATATCCCGTCGGAGACAGAGATCCGAGGTACCCATAGGCAGCGACTCAGATGGAGAGGCCGAGATTTCCGACTCCTTCGTACACCGGCATCAGAGACCATGTCGACGGCCAGAGAGATAGTCAGTTATTAGATCACCGCCCAGAGCGCCACGGCAGCAGAGACGACACCGACGGCCTATCCGGTGACAGAGGTCCACGGCACATCTAATCACACCTTCACAGCATACCATCCACCATTTCTTTCATGCTGATGGGCATCGTGATATATGATTCCAGGCTATTGGATCCTGACTGGGCCAGCTGTCTTTATGCATTGTATTTGCAGTTATTTAGTTTTATAGATGATTGAGCTTTAAGCTCCTATGTGCACACTTGACATGTACCTTTTCTTAGTCCTATGTACCTTAGGGTATTCAAGGACATTAATAAAATCTTTCTTTTCTCTCTCTCTCTCTCTCTCTCTCTCTCTCTCTCTCTCTCCGGATCAGCCATCCTCCTGTTGCTCCTCGCTCGCTCTCTCTCTCTCCCGATCCTGCTGCCGCTCCTCCTCGCTCTCTCTCTCCCGATCAACCATCGCTGGTTTCTCTCTCTCTAGGTTATCTCTCTTTCTTTCTCTCTCTCGATCCATCAGTAGAGTTCTCTCTCTCTCTAGAACCTTCTAGGTCACGAAAATTCTGGAAGTTGCCCTTGCCCGTCAACTGCCCATCGCCCCTTTAACTGCCAGTCAGCTGCCCGTTGATGAAGCTTTAGGGCACACGTGGCCCAATCAAAATTTCAGAATCAGTTTTTCACTACAACAGCCAACATTCTCTCTCTCTCTCTCTCTCTCTCTCTCTCTCTCTCTCTCTCTCTCTCTGGCTCTCTGGCTTTCACAAAACTCTACTTGTTCTTTTGTGATCTTGCAATTTTTGTTTGCCTTACCATCTTAGTGGGTGGTTATGATATTCAGGTGGAAGCGGAGCGTGGTTACCACCTCCAAGTTGCAGAAATTCTTGACCAGCTTTATAATCAGGTTTCTAATAGTTGACTCTTTATGAATACTTTGTTTCATATACCTAATCTTGCATGATATGTTTTGTGTAGCTCATATGGCTGCCAGCCCTTACTGGTATGTCTATTTTCACCTTTTGATAGATGATATCAGAGCGACAACGTGGTGAAGGACTGCCTATTCAACAATCAGGTCCTCAGATAGTTGATACTTATTCACCAGCTCCATCCAAGTCAAACTTGGGCTCTCCGAATCAATCACAATCTGGAGCTCAGAAGTCTATGTATTTTTTGGCAGAGGTATTCAAGCTATACTGGTAGAAGCTTTCAACAAGTGAATCTAAGGACTTGGTTGCTGAATTCTTCAAAACACCACTTGATCTGTGGGGTTTATTGACTAATATTACTTAGTAAGGTCGGTCTTGATGTGAAACCTGCTATTTGTTACAGGTTATGCATCCTTTTGTAGCTGAAACAGCTGGAGAGCTCAGCTTAACACTTGGTGATTATGTTGTAGTTCGTCAGGTCTGTTAGCTACTTAATTAGCTTCACAGTGGGTTGAAGTTTTCGGCATTCCTGAATGTCCATCCCAAGTTGGTCTAGAGGTTGTTGCATGCCTTAACAAGCTTCTCCAAAAGTGTGTTGACTTACTATGAGGTGTGATTCCGGTTGATACGTAGAACACGTTTCCAAACTGGGCTGTTTCATGTTAATGTCTACTTTGACAGGTCTCTGCAACTGGTTGGTCTGAAGGAGAATGTAAAGGTAAAGCTGGTTGGTTTCCTTCAACATATGTGGAGCGACGTCAGCGTGGTCCTGCAAGCAAGGTTGCTGAGGCAGGCTCTGTCTTTTAGCGAGTTTTCACCTGAGAATTTAAGGTGTGTATGCATGCAGAGGTCAACACTCAATAGAAGGTGGTTTGAAAGGCTGATATCAATCTAAAGCCACTGCATGAGCAGCATGATTGTTATCTTGAGCATGGACTAATATCCATGTGTGCATGCTGCAGTCTACTTGATGGATGTTCAAAGTCATGGTTTGATTTATTTGAATGAGACATTTACTCTCGATGGAGAGATGCAACAGGTTTGAGCCTTGAGGATAGTGATGGCTGTTGGGAAGTTCCGTGTATCGTACATTTTTTTAGCTTTTCCGAATTATTCTTTCAAGTTAATAAGGCAAATCTGGTTCCTCTCTCATGGTCAGGGGCGATGTGCATTCTTGTCCAGATTGTGGTTCTCAGGCAGTCTTATGATGCTTCATCTATAATAAGCTCTGAGTATTTTTCTCAAACAAACCCTTTCTATATTGTGGCTTGCCTTTCTGGTGTTTCAACATCTGTGGTTCAGAGGCTCTTTTCTTGTTCTAGAAGTGCATGGATCATTGATTGGTATGCACTTTATCATCGATCTAGTTTTCCCATATTCTTCTGTGAAGTCAGATCAAGCTGTTCAAAGTGTATGAGTTGCTCTGTTTGAACTTGTTAGTTTTAGGGAAGTAATGCTTATGTAAACTGAAGAATGTGAAGCTCTACTTCACCAGCAAGCTTTGAACATCTTAACCTATGTTATAAAGTGCCACTTTCTCGAGTCTTTGAGAATTCTTTTACGAATTTTGGCTTAAGGATTCATTTTCAGTTGACTGGAGAGAAAGTTATCTTTTTGCACTTTGCATGATGGATTTGATGATTTAACAGGTGCGCAGGGACTCTGTAGTTGTAGTTTGCATGTCTCCTTTAGTATGTCCGACATCGTTGCTATGTAGTTATGTTGGTCATAGGTAAATATAGAGAGTAAAACTTTGTGCTTGTGTTGAGGAAGCTTTATGACTTGACCTTCAAGGATTAAGTACTAATATGGTGGGAGGATTTTGATGTTGTCTTGTTATCCTAAGATGAATCTTCTTTTTTCTCCTTAATAATTTCATCAAGTAGATGATATAGCTTTTGAAATGTTTATGAATCATGTACATAGTTGACTTTTGTATATACAATGGGATAGTATAGAAAAATTTAAAAGTTGCGTTGTTCAAAGAACTTCAATTTTGCAATCACTCGTATTGATAAGGCACAAGGCACGGTAGTAAAAGTATACTATGAAATACGATAGTACAAGAATGCAAACTTTAGGGACATGCTGGTGCCATGGGACATTAAAAACACATTTTGCAGCAATTGTCGAGGAAAAGAATATCAAGATTCTAGTAGTATTATTTGTTATGTTTTCTTGTGTGTGCCAAATATGGAAAATTACCAATTCCTTTATGATTTTCCAAAACTTTTTAATTAAAATTCTCACTTGGAACTTATTGATTCCAAATTATAGGTGCCAACAGTTTTGTTGCTATCATGTCTCTTTCAAGATACCAAGGAACAATTAATCTTGTGCATGGACAATTGATGCTGATCAATTGCGAACATGAAGATTTTGTATCTAGGTTTATCTTTTTGGCCACAATCGAATAGGTAAGATTTGTTGTGAAGTGGTATTGATTCATATATATTTAGAATAATTGGTTGCAAAAATGTTAATACATCCAATTGTTAGTGGAATGGTCTCCATGAAGTACACTCCAAAATAGTCGAAGAATGATATCATATGTTTCTTAAACTTCGAATTGTTATATAACTTATCATGCAAATCTGTTTGTTTAATATACATTCATAACATGGAGAAACTAGCTAAAATAAGCCAAACGTTTTTGAATGTTTTCTCACATGCATTATGAGCATCTCATAAGCATTGTGGATTTTGGTGTGTTTATGTCATACATTTTTATAGATAGTGATAATGTGCCTTCCACCAATTTGTGCAGATATTTGAAGCAATATGCTTTCAGAATAAAGACTTACCTTGAAAAGTAACGAGTTTAATTCGATTTCTTAAATCTTGCCTACAATTTGTTTATAATCTTTGCGTCAATTTCTTTTTTCAAGAAAAATTGCAATGGTCAACATAATGGCTTTGGAATATTAATATGCTCGACATTTACAATATAGAATCGCAATAAGGTTAACAGAGCTCCCAAGTTTTGGAGCATGTGGGCTTTGAGGTGGCCCTTGAACAAAAAATGGGATTTGAATTTGGGTCTTCATTTTCTTGTATGCACTCTTATCCAACTTGGCTACAATTCCTTGAAAAGGGGTTACAAATTCAAGAACAAGAGACGAGAAAAGCATGGGGAGTAGAGGATGTTGAAATATCCCAATGACTTCTATAGAAGACATATACTCATAACAACATGTACAATAACTAATATCTACATAAAAATATTATATCTAATCGCAACTTGACATTATATGCAAAAAATTTCTAGATTTTTTTGTTTCCAACATCTTGGCCCAACATCTAGCATCCAATCCAATCTATGATGCAAGGAGTAAACACAGAGAAATTGCTCACCATTTCGTATGAGAGAAAGTCCAAGCTACGGAGACCTCATTGGAGCATGTTTCAAGCGAAGAATGCATTGTTGATATATTGACAAAGCCTCTTCAAAAGGCTACATTATTGAAGCTTATATCAGCCCTTGGCTTAATTAGCAAAGTTATGTTATTATCTAGCTAGATTCACAATACTAGCTATGTGAAATTTCACTTGTCGGTGATAATGTAGCTTCTGCCATGTGTCTAGATGCTTAGCCCTATGCCTAATCATGTAAATTCCTCACAAGGTCTTTTGGCATATTTACAAATGAGTACAAAATGTACATTAGCTTTTGTAGAGAGAATATAGAACTATGTTTAGCATGTTTTACAATGTTGATGGATCTTGAGGTCAATGCTAGGGTTGATTTACTATTTTAGGTTATTGACTTTAGGTTTAGGTCAAGCATGGTTGAAAACTAACCCTAAACCCTAAATCCAAGATAGAGATATATATTATATATATCTATGAGATTTTGTTAAAGATTTTGATAAAAAAACGAGATCTTTTTTTCCAAGACATTGTCTTTGTGTGGCAAGTTAGTACTTTGATATGTGAGTGACCTTAAGCATTTAATGCATTGATTGGTAGGTACTAATGTTGATTACAGGTCAGGCATGCTCGCTGAACCATTCTATCAAGTTTTGGATCAAATCTATGTGCCTAATGTGGAGTTAAATGCTAAGATAAGCTAGTTTTGTTGCACATGATTCCATGTTAGCCAAACCCTAGAAAAATCACTCGATCGTGGACCTAACCCACACGCATTGATCACTACATTCTCTCTCTCTCTCTCTCTCTCTCTCTCTCTCTCTCTCTCTCTCTCTCTCTCACACACACACACACACACACACACACACATGAGGGGCTTTGTCTTTCAATTGAAAATGATGAGCATACCTCTCATTTGCAAGGGAGGGGTATGTCATCCCTTTTAAGTTTTTTTTGTATTCTGCTAAAAATAAGAGTACACCTTCCAACAAAGTATGGTAACACCCCCTCCAAAATGAAGAAGGCTCTTCAATATTTCTTACTCCAACTCCTCTCTAGTAGAATTTTCTCCTAGACTTGCTTGCAATTGGTCATTAGAATTAATCCTTGATAATCTCTTAGAAGGGCTTTCTACAAAGTGCTTGGATGACAAGTATTGTTTAAAAGTTTTTCCAAATTGGCGATAACAAAAATCTTCACCTCCAAAATGTACCACTAAGTAGATCAAGGTATTCTCATAAATTTGTATTGGTTTTGAACACCATGTTATTCGACATCTCAAATTTAGTGAACGATCATGTTTGCATAAACATAGTAGTCAAGACAGCTAAAAATGTGATCTAGATAACTTATAAAAGTTCAAATATAGTAGATTTTTATTCAAATAATTGATAGAGCTTTTCAACAGAGGAAGCTATGTATGCTTCTTCCTCTCAAGTAACGTCCACCCTCATAAAAGGGCATTTTTGGGTTACGAGTCCTATGCATGACATCAATCGATAATTGTCGAAAGTATCATACGAGCAACTTCTAACCATGTGGTTTTGTGTATGTGGTGATACAATCTTGCTTTATGGGATCTTCAAGGACTTGTGGTAGAACTTGTCAAAAGGTGGTGAAAGCATTCATCCAATCTTTTGAGAAACCCATGTACTTGGGCATTCCAAATTGTACACATGCTCCTCAAAATGCATGTGGCAACATGCATACAAGAGTCCTCAAGAAAGGTGTCATTCTTAATGCTCGTTAGGATGTCTTGTGCTCATGTGGGATATGAGAGAGAGAGAGAGAGAGAGAGAGAGAGAGAGAGAGAGAGAGAGAGAGAGAGGTCCTCGCCACATGATCAAATTGATGTAGCATGTATAGGGGGTGTGACAACTTGCCACACCCCTATTACATGTTGTAGCATCGTGCTCAGTCCCATGTTACTTGGTTGAATGTGGCGGCTAACCAAAACATTGAGAGAGCAGACATAAAAGGCTTGAATGCAAAAGCCCGCATTGAAGAGGGAAACGAATGATGGATGGTTCCATGGTAGACGATTGCAAAAGAAGCTATGAATCTCTTTCTAGCATTGAAGAACAAAAGTTGGCCCATGGTCGAAGTGCATGTGGTGAGTGAGTGAGTGAGAGAGAGAGCGAGAGAGAGAGAGAGAGAGAGAGAGAGAGAGAGAGAGAGACCCCACACAAAGTAGTTTTGAGGAAGTGGTCAATGCCAATGTTAGTAGAGGTACGTTCCCAACACTTGTAGCTGCCCTTCCTTTGGCCCCTACTTGATGCAATTGCAAAAGGAAGAGCTTAGTTTGGCTCTTCCTTTTCCAGCTATTATGATGCTTGACAACTATGTCACCATCCAATCAAGAACCTTTCTATTTTCTAAGGAAATTGCTTCATGTATAAGTATTGTTTGAAAGCCAACACGATAATCATTAGCAAACAAGCACGTTTATATAAAAGTTTCAAATCTACGAGGATATAGTTTGTGTCACAATGACAGCTATTGCCCCAAGCTAGTCCTAAAACTAGTCTCAATTCAAAGGTGCAGTCTGGTTTCGGATTTAGAGTTCCATCCATAAAGCCTGCTAAACTCATACCGAACAACAGCTTGAATTTTGTGTATGCCATTTGGTTCTGTGACTGCACGTGTGTGGAAAGCAGGCACAGTTTACAAGCATCCACTCTTTCCTGGTTCATAGAAGGTGCAAGTTTTTGCAATGGAATATATTTTCAGAGCTTGCATAGAGTACCATAACCAGAACTTGCTACTGCTTACTTGGCTTCCAAAACTGGGAGGGAGCAGATTAGGAAATGCTAAATATGCGAGGTAGAGCCCTTAATTTCCAAATGCAGAGACAATTCTGATGCTCTATATAAAAATCTCTTTGTTGACTTTCTAGCACATTTCCAGAACAGAATACTCTAGATACAGTTCAAAATAGAGTTATTTAAAGTCATTAGCATGATGTGATCCTTGAATGATCATTAGTAAGCCACACCTTTGATTGCTAATGCTAACTTATGGGCTGCCAAGCATGATTCGCCATCATCACCAATTCTTCTACCATTTGTGGAGTAAGGATATGGATCTTCATCATACCTGGATAGTAGGAAAAGATGAATATTGAACTGCACTAGTCCTTGAAGAGCTGCAATTATGATCCTTTCTTACCTCTATCTCAGAAATACATGAAGTTGGTGAGGTAAATAGCACCTGAAAAGCTTTTATTCCACAAGTCAATTGATCTAAAAATCCACATCTGGACTGCCAAACCAATCAAAATTCCACGCCTTATGCTTTAAACTGGGATCACTGACGTGCTGGACCTTAGAACTGGAAAACTTCTTCAAGCGAGGGTTTGCTTCCAACGCCTTCTGACACTTGCTGTGTCAAAAAGCCCACAGCTTTGGTGGAATAATCTGTCACTACAGATAACACTTTTTCTTGTTGCCAAGCCAATAACAGTTTTCCTTGTTGCCAAGGTCTCAAGGCTTGTAAATATTTGTACAACCTTCCAACCGATTATTGGAAATGGCTCCATGCATAATGCCGAACTTACTGGAACTTGATGTTCTATGCATAGCCTTCAATCAGCGGTTCATGTTTGACATTATCACCCAGCTTAGTAGCCAAAGCTTATAGTCTCACATGTCAAGTTAGCAACCAGGATATCGTAATATGAATCCAAAAAGCCAAAACCCCACCACAGAGGTCACCAACAAAAAAATGGCCTTGGAGTACAAAGTTTGTTCAAGAAAATTGAAGCCATCGTAAATGCAGTACATTCTTTGAAAAGCTTTCTTGTTGCACAAGAATCACGTTGCCTTACATGAATCAATGCAGGCTAACAGTGATAAGGAAAAATCTATCTTTTATAGTTTAAGTTATTGGAAACACGGCAGCAATGATTCCAAGCTTTATAGAAGCAAACTAAAATATTACAGAGCCAACACTTGGCAATTCAGTAATTTTTCAGTGACTTCGTGGTTACATAAAATAAGAAGTGATGTATGCTGGAATAATAGTGTGACGAGTGCTGAGCTGGGAAGTCCATGCTCATAAGTTTCAGTTCCAATGAGGAAGGGACATCAGCTGGTATTTTGAGGAGTTTTAGATGGAACAAGATGCACGTCAGGTAGAGTACAAGTCAACAGGATTCACGAATAACATAAAGACTTGTTTACACAAAGTTCAAGTAAAAATAGGGACGTGCACATAAGATACAAAGAAGGGGCTAATCACACGCATAAAGAATAGAGATCAAGCAAATCACCAAACTGACATCAAACCTTCAAAATTCACACAAAAAAAGCATTTCTGAGAAGTGGGAAGATTTAAGTCAAGCACTCAGCTGTAATAAATCTCCAGGGAAAAACATATGCAAGAAACAACAAAACAAGAAATATTGTGAAGGAATAGGTCTTAAACAAACTGAAAACGCTTCAAATCATGAAAGGAACAAAGTGAAATATTGCAGGAACAAAAGAATATAATCGAAAACAGGGGGCTTTTGAGGATAAGAAATCCAGGCAAAACGTATGAGAAGAAATTTCAAGCCTTCAAATAGAGATGCAAGTCTAAATACATTTACATGCGACCAAAATACCCCCAATACGAAACCAAGGAATCGTACAGTCAGCAGCAGAAACCATGGGGATAAGAGTTGGTACAGGTGCTGGAAGTTGTGCAGGATCTTCGTCTGATCTGTTTACCCTGATTACTGGTATACGTATCCACACAACGGCATCAAAACTTGGACAAAGTAGCCTGATTAGGCAATTGAAAGCTCAAAGGACTGCCGAAGGCATCAAGTTACCAGTTCTGAGGCCGTCCATAGATGGAAAGCAGAAATTGAAACTGCGTCTGATGAAGTTTTGAAAGAGGTTGCGGAATAAAGCACAAACATCACCAAACTTTCCGTCTGCTGTTAGTATTTCGAAGACTAGTAGCACAACAGTATGTTGAATCGGTCTATTATTATACAGTTTTTATATCTTCTGTATTTTAGCCGCCCTGATCAAAGGATTCGCCTTAGATATGGCATCCCGGCCAGCAGCTCTGTAATCAAAAGAGCATTCGTGCCTGTCAGAATATCGATGTAAGGCACAGAAAATATCTCCACATCGGCAGCGGAAACCAGTTAATCCGACACGCCTGTTGCAAGAAAAACAACGATTCCATGTTCGTGAGCAATTTGTTTTATGCAAAGAAACTGTCAGGTCCGTGCTGGGCCTTGGCGAAGGCAGGCTTGGTGCTGCAACCTCAGAATACGGTTCCGCATGGCTAGGCTTGACAATAAGCTCTGTCGCAGAATCAACAGCGGACACTTCCAATAAACCATTGACCGGAACCTCGGTGTGCTTCAGAACGTCTTCATAACATTTTGAGCACATATTCTTAGTCGCAACACTTCCATGATGGCCACAATTATTAGAACAAAGAAGAGGCGCTTCTGAAGCCTGGCAATCCGTCTCTTCATTGCAATTCTCCTGAGTCATTTTCCCAACAAGCAAACAACTCCAACCCGCTCCTCCTTGCAGAAAACCCCCAAATTTTCCCACTCTTCTCAATCCCAAACACAGCACCACAAACCGATAATAACAATATCTAACGAACCTCCGATAATAAATCAAATCCTACCAAAAAGCCCATTATTGCTGCAATCCAAGACGAACCAAATCCATTCTCCTGTGCAGCGACCTCAGGGCTTCCAAAGCCATCGATCCAGGGAACAGATCTGCACCAAGGGGGGTGGTAGATCTACAAAAAACCGATGCGGAAGACACAGAAACTGCAAAAAGCGAGGGGAACGCAACCAGAGCGTACCGATTGATTCCGAACCTGCTCCACATTATATACTCAACCTTGCAAGCATCGAGCGATGGCGATGGCGATGGCGATCTATCTGCGTCTGTAAATGGCGATGGCGATGGCGATGGCGATCGAGGAAGCAGGAAGAAGATCAAGCGGTGCGAGAGGGCAAAATAGCGAGAGAGCTTCCTTCACCTCTTCTTCTTCCTTTCCACCTTTTCCAACCACTCTATAACTTCCTCTCCGTCTAGCGGCACCCCGTCTAAAACTAAAGCCAGTTTAAGACCTGTTGAAAGACCCCTTTGTAACCACTCTAGAACTTCCTCTACATCCACTCACAACGCTCCCCAACTAAAGGCATTTCTAGACTTGTCGACAAGTTGTGGCCGTCCAATGAAGCACAACGACGCTAGAGATTCCCAAGCCATCCCCCTTGATTCCAGCCACGTGTCAAATCTGCCACGTGGAAATATTTCAATGGCAGATTTATGCAACGTGGCATAATCTGAACGTTTGTAAGACTATCCAACGGTGGAGAGCTTTAGAGTGTAGCGTGCCATCCAGATACGGGGTTGGCCTTGAGGCATTGTGATTTGTCCATATAAAGTAGAGGAATAAAAAGACATTTGAGGCCAAATTAAGCATTTTAATGTAGTAAAGGGGGGTATTTATTCCAAGGAATAGAATTATTATGAGTGGCCGTTTTGTCGATGGCCAATGTCGCTCGAAGGCACGTAGGGGCTTTCTCTAAACTCCATCAAACAAAATTCTCATCCCCCATTTACCATTTCACTCCCACAATTTCCAAGAAACATGACAAAAATTGTTGAAGGCCAATAACGATATGAAGACTTCCACACACCCCCCAAACTCTCCGTCACGCATGCTAGCCCTCATGGCTAGGTAGTGCCACTAACTTTCTCACAAAGACATGCCCCAAACTAAGATGTCCTTACATGAGCCCAAGACGAAATCCACCAAGAGCAAGATGACGCAAGGTATTAACTAACTTGGAGACCAGTTTACTTCTAGTCAGATCGATCCTTGACCACACTAATACTACTTCCCAATGCGAATTCTTGCTAGATAGTGAGAAAAAGAGGTAACACTTATCAACTTCAAACTACCATAATTGAGATGACCATTCTGTTGGATTTCGATGCAGCCTCAAATCCACTCAATAATGAGCATCTTGAAAAACCAGAAACAGAAGGCTCAAATTTCTGAGCAAAGGATCGAAAAATTCAAGATCAAATTTTCTAGAATTTTCTAGAAAGTGTGGGAAAGATAGAATGCGAGTTTGAGTAGATTCAATTTGAATAAGTTGGGTACATTGAATCTAGACCCAAAATTGGTAGGGTTAGCATTTTGGTGGGAAAGCCAAGTGGCCAAATAGGGTTTGGACCTGTTATAAAAGGATGTAACTCGTGGAGAGAGTCATCTTCTCTCTTCTCTATCTCATTTCATGCTTATACATGGTTCTCTTGGGTTCTACTATCCATTGGTGCACTATCTTGGTGATTGCTTGCAATTCTATGTGTAGAATGATCTATATTTGTTATTTATGGATCCACACGTGTGAAATACAGTAGCTTGCTGGTTTTGTATGGACAGCAACAGTACATAATCATTTCATTCAAGTTTGATCAAGTTCTATTAGTGTTTGCATCTCAAATTGTGTGTAGATGCTGATTTTTCTACATTGGTGAAATTGGTAGTGTATTTCTCTTTCTAACCAAAGATCATTCAAGTAGATTGGATCATAAGGATCTGAAATCTCTCACATGGTATCAGAGCTTGTGTTTCAGGTTATGAAGGAGGAAATCAGATCTATCAATGATTTGGTGAAGATATCAAGTCTAGAGCATGCTAGAGAGGATTCTACACCAAAATCGGATTTTTTGCTTTTGTAGATTGGATCTTTTGTAGATCAAAACACTAAATAGGTCAATATACTTGCTCAATTCCATTTTTTGAATTCACATGCTAGATTTGGCCGATTTTTGGATCATTGGTTCAGCCTAAGTGGTGGCTTATAAATTGCATATCAAATTTTCAGCATTTGCATGTAGATTTGGAATAGTCAATTTTTTGTGATTTTGTCAAAACCCTAATTTTGATTGGATATCTAGATAGTGAGGTTGCTGGACTTCATTTGAGTGTGTTTCAATCTTAGGAAGTGGCAAAAGTCATTAGATTGAGGATAGATCATAGGTTGATCAAGATTCCATGATTCTATGTGCTGATTTGCTTGGAGAAGTGCTAGAAGAGAATTTGTGAGATAGTTTCAAATCTTGGTGATTTCTTTTGAAAGCATTTGTTGTTCTTCAAAGGAGTGCTTTGTGCATTGAAGCAGGTTGAAAGAGAATATCAGGTCATTGCTACATGGAAACCTCAATTGGAGTCATGTTGGAAGCCAATGATAGGCTTATCTCAAATAACTATTCATTATGGAAAGTAAGGATGGAGTCACTTCTTGAGATGAATGATGTTTTGGATATTGTTGTAGTTTTGGAGGAGAGATTAGCAACACAACAAGATCAATTGAGGTATGACAAGAGGGCCAAGAAGGCTCTACACATGATAAAGATGAATGTTACCAATGAACTTCTCAAGGAAGTTGGTAAGTGCACATCATCTTTGGAAGCTTGGAATTCATTGTAGAAGCTTTATGAATCCAAGTCTACTTCTAGAGTGTTGACTCTAAGAAGGCAAATCTTTTCTTGTTTGCAAAAGAATGAAGAAAGTCCAAGTACTTTTGTTTGAGAATGAAAGCATTGAATGATGAGTTAGCTTGCATAGATGAAAGCATTAAGGAAGGAGAGCTTATTCAAGTGATTCTTAATGGCTTGTTGGATGCTCATGCTAAAATTGTTCAAAGTATTGCTATTCAAAAGACTTTGCCAAGTTTGATGGATCTTCAAGAGATCTTGATCAATGAGGAATATAGGCTTCAAGCAAGAGGTGGATCTACATCGACACTTCAAAACCAAAAGCAAGTGGTCTAAAGGGCAAGATCAAGTGGATGCTTCTTCAAGTGGCAAAAAGAAGGATAGATCAAAGCTCAAGTGCTTCTATTGTGGCATCAAAGGACACTTTGCAAGTGAGTTCTACAAGAAGAAGAGAGATCAAGGAGACACCAAGGTAATCTTACTCTTGATGAGGATGGTTTGGATGTGCAAGATGTAAATGATGATGCTTTTGTGATGTCTTCATGTATGCTTGCTAATGATGGAGATCTAGATCCTTGGTGGATTGATTGTGGAGCAAGTTCACACATGACCTTTCACAAAGAGTACTTCACTTCTTTGTTGGCATATGGAGATGACAAGAGGGTGATCTACATGGCCAATGATGGTGAGTGTGCAATCAAAGGGATTGGCACAATTCCTATTTCTCTCTCTACAAATAGGAATGTTCATTTGGAGGATGTCTTGTCTATTCCATCTATTACCAAGAATTTGCTTAGTGTGAGTCAAATGCTAAGTAAGGGCCTCAAGGTGGAGCTTGATGGAGATGCTTGTTTGATCAAAAGGAAGGATGTCTTGATTGGAAAAGGTAAAAGGCAAGGAAAATTGTTCAAACTTGATGCTTGTGTTATTGCTAACCAAGTTGGATGTGTTGCAAGGGAGCAAATTTCTATTCAAGAGGTTTGGCACAAAAGGATGGGACACCTCAACTTCAAGTCATTGGAGGTAATGGCAAGGAAAAAGGTTGTGATTGGTCTTCCAAGTTCCTTAAGTAATGACAAGCATGTTTGTGAGTCTTGTGCTTTGTCTAAGTCATATAGACTACCTTTAACTAGATCTATTTCTAGATCTACAAAGCCTTTTCAACTTGTACATTCGGATATTCATGGATTTACTACAATTAGCAATAGTGGATCTAAGATGTATGTAACATTCATTGATGATTCTAGTAGATTTTGTTGGATCTATCTACTAAAGAGCAAGGATGAAGTGTATGATGTCTTTGTCAAGTTCAAGAATGCAAGGGAGAACCAATTTTCCACAAAGATCAAGTGCTTGAGAGGTGACAATGGTGGTGAGTACATATCTAACAAGTTCAAGGCCTTTTGTGATGAGCATGGGATCAAGAGGGAGTACACAACATCAAGGACCCCACAACAAAATGGAGTGGTTGAAAGGAAGAATAGGACTTTATGTGAAAGTGCTCAATCTATGAGGTTAAGTGCTAATCTTGACAAACCATTTTGGGATCAAGCTTTGTTGTGTGCCAATTTCTTGTGCAATAGGTGGCCAAGTGCTATTTTGGATGGAAGGACACCTTTTGAAGTGCTATTCAAGAGGAGGCCGAGTGTCAACTTTCTAAGAACCTTTGGATGCACATGCTATGTCAACATTACTCTTGATGATAGGACCAAGGAGGATCCATCTTCAAGAAGAGGTATTTTTGTTGGATATAGTGAGGTGAGTAAAGCCTACAAGGTTTACATTCCTTCTACTAACAAAGTGATTGTTGGTAGAGATGTCATTTTTGATGAGGGAAACATTCCAAAGGTGTCTTCAAGCATGATTGATGGTAAAGTAGATGGATCTAACATTCTTGATGTTGATGAGAAGGATCCTACTTTGGATGGTGGTGATGATGGACCTTCATCAAGTCAAAAGCCAAGGAGAACATCAAGAGAAAGACAAGTACCTTCAAGGCTCACATATGATCAAAAGGGTAAGCAAGTAGTTTCTGAAAATTATGTTGCTTTCCTAACCTCTTTGGATGAGCCTACAAATGTAGATCAAGCAAGGAAAGAAGAGGAGTGGATCCAAGCAATGGATCTTGAGTATCAATCTCTTATGAAGAGTGGAACATCTTTTGGAGGATCTTCTTGTGTACATGGAGCTGTGCAAGTGGATGGATGTTATCTTGATGAAAAATCAAGTAATGGATCTAGAAAACAAATTTTGTTCAATGACTTTGATGGTCAAGTTGAAGATCAAGAGGTTGATCTCAAAGCGCTTCAACTAGTCAAAAGGGAAGGTGGCAATTTGGAGCTAGTCAAGAACATCAAAGGAGAGGTAATTGGCAAAGGTGTTATGGATCTATTTTTGCAGCATATTGAAGACTCAAGTAAGGTCAAAGGAGCAGCAAGGAAGTGTTGTTCAAGTTTACTTTACTTGTTCTATCTCATGTTTGAGCAATTTCATGTGGATGTGTGGAAATTGTCAAGATATGGTAAAACTAGCTACATTGGTGAGCATTGTTTTGATGTTGAATTTGTATTAGCATTATTGGCTGATTTTGCTGATGAAAATGAAGCTATTGGAGGCTCATTATGTCACTCATCCATGGCTAAGTTCTGAAGTCTTGAGCTACTTGGTGCCAATACTTGGAGATTGTCAATTTTTGGTGAATTCATGGTCATTTTCTTGTGTCAAGTAGATCTTGAAGATGGACTAGTGAAACCTACTTGGTTTATGGAGTCACATGGTGCTAGATTTGCATCATTAATGTACTCACCTACTCATGGATTTCCAAGGTTTGATGATTTCTTGTGGCAAGATGAAGATGGAGGCTCATTCATGGAGTATCATGGTGGATACATGGCAACAAAGGACAAAGAAGGAGGAGACATGCAAGCAAAATTTGATCACTCACATTTATTGTTTGTTTGCTGTATTTTTCTAGAGAGTTCAAAGCTGGAAGCATGGTGGAATCATTTCATTTACATTCTATTTGATTCTTCATGTTCTAGTCACATTTTTACATGTAAAATTGATGTAAGAAATAGTGAAGCATCCCAAGTGGACACTATTCTCTATATCAATTATGGTTGTTTCTATTTTGAGCATTACATGATCATTGAAAGGAGATCTATTCTTAGGAAGAAGATCATTCTTATGATGGATCAAAGTTCTATTGGCAAAAACTATGCTAGGAGCATTGGAAGCTAGGAAAGCGAGTTTTGAGGTACATCATTGGAATTGGCATATTGTATGAGGGATCATCACCTAATCTTTTTGGATTTTCAGATTCGTACTATGCTGGAGATGTAATGGATAGGAAATCCATTAGTGCTTATTGTATTTTCATAGGTGATGGAGCTATATCCTGGATGTCAAAGAAACAAGCCACTATCTCATTGTCATCTAGTGAAGCCGAGTACAAAGCTCTTACACATTGCACAAAGGAGATGGTATGGATCAAGAGGATGATCAAGGATCTTCACTTGCTGGATTTTTCAGAGATCCCAATCATCTTTTGTGACAATCAATCAGCCCAAATAATGGCATCCAATCCTATCTTTCATGCTAGGAGCAAGCATATTGAGATACAATATCATTTTGTGAGGGAGCGAGTCATTGCAAAGGAGGTGGAGCTTCAACATGTGTCTTCAAGGGAATGTGTAGCTGATATCTTCACCAAAGCATTGGGAAAAGACTTGTTCATGAAGCGTAGGACTTCACTTGGAGTATTATCAAAGTCTATGCTAAAACTAGTTGAAGAGGGAGTTTGAAAGATTCAACTAGTTTCATCACATTTTGCAATATTTCCATATTTGGCATATTGAGGCCAAAACTTGTTTTAGACTTAGAGGTTGACTTTTTCAAAATTCATTAGTCTAAATTTCATTTGAATAAACACTTTTTGAAAGTGTGGGAAAGATAGAATGCGAGTTTGAGTAGATTCAATTTGAATAAGTTGGGTACATTGAATCTAGACCCAAAATTGGTAGGGTTAGCATTTTGGTGGGAAAGCCAAGTGGCCAAATAGGGTTTGGACCTGTTATAAAAGGATGTAACTCGTGGAGAGAGTCATCTTCTCTTTTCTCTATCTCATTTCATGCTTATACATGGTTCTCTTGGGTTCTACTATCCATTGGTGCACTATCTTGGTGATTGCTTGCAATTTTATGTGTAGAATGATCTATATTTGTTATTTTTGGATCCACATGTGTGAAATACAGTAGCTTGCTGGTTTTGTATGGACAGAAACAGTACATAATCATTTCATTCAAGTTTGATCAAGTTCTATTAGTGTTTGCATCTCAAATTGTGTGTAGATGCTGATTTTTCTACATTGGTGAAATTGGTAGTGTATTTCTCTTTCTAACCAAAGATCATTCAAGTAGATTGGATCTTAAGGATCTGAAATCTTTCACAAGACCCAAGAACACTTCAAAGTCCATGTCGTTCAAAACTTGGTAACCTTGTGCTTTATATTGTGATTAGTGAGAGCTTACTCACTCCACGTTCGGGATGCATAGTATGCGGTTGTAAGTTGATGCACAATGTAATGTTGTAGTTAACAACACCAATTGGCGCTAAAAAAAAAGTGATATTTGCACCAATCCAAAATCTTTGCCACGAATATTACTAGGTGAGGAGGTTCAGAAAGCCTTTCTTGAGGATTAAAGGGCATAAATTTACAGGAAGACTTTGAATTCCTCGAGAAGTTAAGCGAGGCCTTACACCAAGTTGCAAATGAACTCCCACTAAATGAGGAGGAAATATCAATGCAGAATATTTATGAAAACTAAAAACTTGACCTTCTATTTATTGTATGTACTTCGCCATGAACATCCTTTGGTTTTCTATTATCAATCCTCAAAACAAAAGTTTGCAAGAGAGCTCGGAAGACATCCCTATTTTGTCATCTTATGGCGAATTTTTTTCCGTAAAATGCCATTTGGACTTATGTCAAGTATTATACCTCTCAACTCCTTATCATAACCTCAAAATATACTATTTGCTTATGAGTTATTGATTTTTGTGAGCTATATGTCTAACTTCTTGCCACCGTGGGAAATAACCAATATCTGGGGAGGCAAACGTTGCTCACATAGTGAAAATCAACTTGCCAAGCTTTTATAGCTATCAATGAATAATCATACTTTTCTAAGTAGCACAATAAAGGACAACAACTCAACAAGAAAGCTAGCAAAATTGGTGGCAATTTTGAGGGTGAAGGTGTCGGAGAAGAAAAGTTCGGCATCTAGAAAATGGATTACCTTGTTTCTATCAGTTCAACTAGACGAAGAGAATTGTACATGCTATGAGTATCAAGGCTTGGACAAACATATTTCTTCATATTTCAGCGATTATTATTGTCAAGAATCAAATTTGCAATAGCATACATTCATAAGCAATAATCACAAGGAGGATGAGCAACACACACAATCACTAGTACCATAGTTGAATGTCTTGTGTACAATAAATCCTAATAGAGAGAGAAAGTCTAGAAATTGACTAACATTCTAGCCTAAAAATACATCATAAATAATAACAAAGTGAAGTTTATCATCCTCAATGATAAAATTGCACTCTTCTATTCCTAATAGAAAGTAAAAATTTTCAAATTTACACATACCTAATGACTTAGAAAATATATCTGCCATTTGATCTTCATATTTACAAAAAACAAGATCAATGGCTCCATCAAGAATTTTTTCTTGAACAAAGTGATAGTGTATCTCAATGTGCTTGGTTTGAGTATGTAAAACTTGATTTTTGGCAAGGTGAATGTAACTTTGGTTATCGCAAGATATAGTTGCATCCACCTGTGGTTGACCTAAATCAACAAGCAATCTTTGTAACCATATTGCTTTTTGTGCAGCATTGCTGAGTGCACCGTGTGAAAAAATACCGATTCAAAACACATTAGTGGATCAACAATAGAAATCACTACTTTGTGCATGCTAGAACTTAGAAATGCACAAAGATTTGATCATAAACACTTAGATCTGACTTAGTATTGCCATTGTCCGTACAATAGTCCATACAGCAGCAGTACAATACAGTACTTCACACATGTGGATCCAAGATCTACCAAGAAATCAACATTCCACACATAGAAAACCAAGATATCATGAGAGAAACACATGAGATGGACATAGAAACACAAGAGATGAATTCTCCACAAAGAAAGAAACTATGATAATTATTTCTCCACGCAGGTACAACTATTTATAGCTTCCAAAATTCATTTGGCCACTTTTCCCAAACTTGACCTAATTTGGAAACGTCTGGATACTTCATCAAAAACCTATAAATACTAGTCTAAATGCAATGTACCAAATTTAGCCAATTAGAATGGGTCCAAATTCGAGCTCATCCACTTATCTACTTGCCAAAAATAGTACAAACACTATTTAGGCCTTTATTGACAAATATGAGAATTCATTTTGGCCTCCAAAAATGCCAAATAACCAACAAAACTAGCTGACAATTTTTCACAGTCCCTTTAGCATAGATTTAACCACACTACTTTGAATGAGCATCCATCTCCATCTTGCCATAAGATATCATCAACCCTTGATGACTTAACCATGAATGAGTGATATAATGAGCCTCCAATAGCTTTATTTCCATCAGCAAAACCAGACAAGAATGCTAGTACAACTCCAACATCAAAATGATGCAAAACATAGCTAGTTTCACCATATCTCAACAATTTGCACACATTCACTTGAAATTGCTCAAATATGAGATAGAACAAGTAAAGTAAACTTGAACAACACTTCCTTGCTACTCCCTTGACCTTAATAACCTGCAAAAATAGATCCAAATTATCTTTGCCACTCCCTTGCTACTCCCTTGACCTTAATAACCTGCAAAAATAGATCCAAATTATCTCCCTTTGATGCTAGCTCCAAATTGCCACCTTTCCTTTTGTGTTGTTGAAGCCCTTTGAGATCAACCTCTTGATCTTCCACTTGACTATCAAAGCCATTGAACAAAACTTTTTTTTTCTAGATCCATTAAATGCATCCATTCCATGAAAACCATCATCCACTTGCAAAACATCCTCTACACCACCAAAAATGTTAGGTTGATCAACATCAACAACATCAAGCTTATCTACATTCTCCTCTTTAAAGACAACATCCTTAGAAATGTGAACTTTCTTTGAATTAGGAATGTAAACCCTATAAGCTTTTCTTACTTCACTATAGGCAGCAAGTATTCCCTTCAAGAATCCAAAAGATGAGTTGACATAGCAAGTACTACCAAAGATATTTAAATGCTCCATCCTTGGCTTCTTACCAAAAAGAACTTCAAATGAACTCTTACCATCCAAGTCTTCATTTGAGTACCTATTGCAAACAAAGTTAGCTGCTATAGCCATCAATGATGGTAATAAATCAATAGCATCCATAATTTGTTGTTTTTCCAAAATGTAGCCTTCATAGATTTACGAGATATCAGACAATCCAATAACTAGATTACTTCTCTTGAGAATCTATAAAGTTTGAGCACTAACATGACCAAATCATTGATGCCAAAGGTCACTTCAACTATCAAAAGTGCTTACCGTGGCTAGATCAAAAGATCTTGCATTCAATTTGTAGAGCCTAAATCTAGTGGCTCTAAGAAAGTAGAAGGGGAACTCACATGTATCATGTGAGTCCCACTTGTCCAAACATAGATTCCTTATTCAAACTTGAGTTTTTGACTTTGGGCCTCCACATTAAACACCATTGTGTATCAAATGGGTAATATTTCATGGAAATGAGAACTATAAGGAATATTCTTAGGATCACGTTAAAAATGACACTTTTTGGCACATTTCATAAAAGAACGTCCTACAGTATCATACCATTACTAAAAGTACATTAAAAAAACACGAAACTTTTTTTTTTCAAATTTGTAACAAAATTTCAAAATATGTAACAAATTGAAGTATTTAACAATTTTGCTAAAAGTTATCGTACACAAATACTAGAAAGGGCCCAAGAAGTACAATTTAAAGAATACACCAGCCTAAAGTGCTCGATGATAGATAAGAGACCCAACAAGATGCATTTGAACAAATGTATCTTTATTTATATCTTCCAAAACTCTTACAAAGTGTGGAAGGTAAGTCTTTTTTTATCCATGCCATCAATAACAATTTCAACATACTTCTCATGATACTTAAAATTTTTTTTTCTATGCTTTGTTAACTTTGCTCTTTCTTCAACTTCTTGTTCTCGATGCACTCTAAGAGCTTCATTCACCTTACCTACATATTTAAAACTTCCAAAAGTCATCTCAAAGAAACAAGAGCACTCACAATCAAAACACATTGCAAAATTCTACTATCAGTACTAAAAGGGAAGCTCCCTAAGATCCTGCTTACAAGACAAAACACAATGGAAAACACACTATGGAGCAACCACCCAGCCAAGTAGAAGCAACCAATCAACTCTAGAAGCTTCACCCCCAAGCCAAGGAATAAGAAGCATGAATGTAGAGTGAAACCTTGGCAATGAATCAATGATCACAATCAGGAGTAGGGCGAGTTTGGCCTCAATATATAGAGCCAAAAGCAACCTGGGCACATAGCCATGCATAGCCCTGAGTTCCCTATACATAGATTGACCTAGAATAGAGTCCTAAGCATGGACCACCTATTCATAGAATTGCTATTGATAACTCTACACATGCATAC
This sequence comes from Diphasiastrum complanatum, assembly GCA_029204225.1. NCBI lineage: Eukaryota > Viridiplantae > Streptophyta > Lycopodiopsida > Lycopodiales > Lycopodiaceae > Diphasiastrum > Diphasiastrum complanatum. The sequence goes on from CM055092.1 coordinate 86,538,491, forward strand.
ACTGTCTCATACCTTGTCTAAACTCCATTTAGTGTGTTTTGGGCATCACAAGGATATTAGTTACTTTCGGGTCACATCTAGTATGACGTGGCATAAGTAACATCTTGATTTACTGGAGTACCGTGTATCCAAGACTAGGAGTATACTGAATCCTACTTATTGGCCATGGACATAACATTCTTCCCTCCTTAAACTGCTTCTATCCTTAGAAGCTCTCTAAACAAGAAAGAGTAATAGGAACAGTTCTTTTAACTTTAAATAATAACCTAGAAAATCATTATCCTTAGTCAAACTTTCACATCAAACAAGTACTCAGAGATAATCCTATTTTCCAAGTGATAATCTCTGCACTGGAGTACAACTCAAGTTTGAAAAGTACACTAAGTGATAAATTTTCTATCTGGGTTACATTCATCACAAGTTAGTAAAATCACCTTCATGTAAAACACTTACATGAAACACTGGGTGAAATAACCTAACTTAGGAGACTAAAGTTAAAGAAATAATAAAATAATTATAATTACAGTATGAAATTATCCATAACTCTGACATATAATTCATAAGCTTTCAAGTACAAATATCCTTAGAATCCAAATTCTAAGATATGATAATTCATTTATTTAGAATCTCTAAAATAATCATTAAGATATAGAATGATTAAAACTCAACTCTGAGTACCCCAGATACTCTTTTGAGTTAAATGCTCCTGTTTCTAGCACCAAATGCAAGAAAAATAGCATTCATTCATCTTAATAGACTTGTCTGTCTCCTAAGATCGTGTGGCTGAGACAACTATTGAAGAGCAATATGCAGTCACGGTCAAATTTTGACTCTGGGTCGAATTTTGGCTCTGGGTCAAATTTTAGCTCTAGGTTGAATTTTGACTCAGGAACGAATTCGAACTCTTCATCCTTCCAACCAAAGTAGAAACTATTATATAGATACTGCAAGAAAACTGGACATGAAATCAATGACTGCAAAAATTTGAAATATAATAATGAAAAGAAGAAATAGTACCAAGCACATAGTGTTTCAATCAAGTTTTTGACCCAGCAGCAAGAGGAAGATGAAGCAGCTTGTATGACCAAGGTCGAAGAATAGTAGGATATCGATTCTTGGTATCTTGACTCTGGAGCAACACAACACATGACTCACCACAAAGACTGGTTCAAGGACTACGAATTATACACCCACTCTCGAGTTGTGCAACTTGGAGACCACTCATCTCACTCAATCTAAGGTGAAGGAACAGTTAGGGTCGAATTTTCGAAGAGTGAAGTCAAGTTGTTGTCCAATGTTCTCCACGAAATCTGACCAAGAATCTATCACAAAGCAAGCATATCGAAATCAGGTATCATTATTTAAGAGAGAAAGTGCAAAGGAAGGAGGTATTATTAGTCTACTGTAGGACATAATCAATGGCAACAGATTACTTTACAAAGGCTCTATCAAAGGAGCATCATCTCAGATTCAACGACATGTTATATCTGAAGATCAAAACTTTTCAGGATCCACATTAAGGGGGAGTGTTGGACTTCAATGCATAGCCTTAAATCCTTTTGTTGATGAGCATCTCGAAAGGCCGTTCAAAACAGAGATTTTTCCAACCCTGGGTCGGTGGGTCAAATCGGTTCGGATTTTTTTCCGACCCTTCACTAAATTATTCGGACGTGTTTGAACCTGGATCGGATCGGATCAAATCTGATTTTTTCAACCCCGAAAAATTTGACCCTCAGCATATTTTTTGACCCAGTGTATATTTCTCGACTTTGTATAAAAACCAACCCTAATTTTTTGATACTATCGGTTAGAAATCCGACCCAACGACTTTACACTGATGTCCGCCAACTTTGTATATGCATTTATGGCATAAAGACGGTTGTAATAAATGTAGAAAATTTAGTTGTAATATATTTTTGGTATATCAAACTTAGAATCTTCATCAGAAGACTTCTTCTGATATTCCGAGTCTGATAATTCATTATTTTTTTATCAGCGTTATCACGTTCAACAAGCTGAAATTATAACTTCCCGCAAATGTACTCATTGTTAATAATACTCAGAGTACGATTTGTCCTGCTGATGTTATTGATCCTTGCACATTCGTTTGAATCCATCATTTGAACTATTTTGCTGCTAACTGTAGCGTTTTCAATCCACGCATCTAGCTCGCTCCCAGCTTCCGCACAAACCCACTGATTTTCAGCAAGGGAGGTCAATTTGAGTGTGATATTGAAGAATCTTGTCAATGCATGTTTGATCAAGGTCTTTCGACAAATGATCAAGATATTGATGAGAATGTTATGATGGACATTGAGGATGACAATGATGGCAACGATATTGACGATGATGGAATGATGGCGACGCATATGACAATGTCCGAAAGTCTCTAAGAGGTGGGAAGAGATTTCATGTTGACCAAAGATTTTCAAGCTATGGGCATAGGAGGAGATCTTTTTTGTTGTCGTCATCTTAGCTGAAGGATACACTTAAGGTCGCATGTTGCAGTATTGGTTGCATAAATTTTTTTGGTATTTCCAGATTAAATTCCTTAAGATCTTATTACCTAAGAGAGGTGTATCTTATGTCTGCACTGAAGCCAGACATTAAAGATCAAATCTGTACAACTTGAGACATTACATTGTTTGTAAAAGTGCATTCAAACATGTTCATTCTATTGGAAATTGAAGATTGGATAGGTTGCATGAGAGGCTTTTAAAAATGCTTCTATTTACAATCCTCGATACAATCGTATGGTTGGTCCAGTTGGAAATTTATCAATATCTTGGATGGAGAGCTATTTTAGTTCTCATGCCGAGATTATGTCAACTACTGGTAGGTGGCACATGACGAACAATTTTACAAGGCGTGAGTTGTGTACAATATCTACAAGGAGGAAATGGTTCATGAAAATGAGCAATTTACTGGCTATAGTCATTTCATCGGGCTTTGGAAACACTCTTTTAACAATGTATTTATTCCAAGGAAAGTGAGGATGGGAGTATGCACAATATGTGCATCGCTCAAAGTTCAAAGGCAAACTACGAAGTCGAGTATAGATAAAGGTACTTGTTATGTCCATGGCCAGTAAGTAGGATTCAGTATACTCCTAGTCTTGGATACACGGTACTCCAGTAAATCAAGATGTTACTTATGCCACATCATACTAGATGTGACCCTAAAGTAACTAATATCCTTGTGAGGCCCAGAACACACTAAATGGAGTTTAGACATGTAGAGTTATCAATAGCAATTCTATGAGTAGGTGGTTCATGCTTAGGACTAGGTGAATCTATGTATAGGGAACTTAGGGCTATGCATGGCTATGTGCCCAGGTTGCTTTTGGCTCTATATATTGAGGCCAAACTCGCCCTACTCCTCATTGTGATCATTGATTCATTGCCAAGGTTTTATCCAAAGTTTCTTTGGTCTCAAGTTCGAGCCTTCCCTTGGAAACCAAGAAGCATTGCCAAGGTTTCACTCTACATTCATGCTTCTTATTCCTTGGCTTGGGGGTGAAGCTTCTAGAGTTGATTGGTTGCTTCTACCTGGTTGGGTAGTTGCTCCATAGTATGTTTTCCATTGTGTTTTGTCTTTTAAGCAAAATCTTAGGGAGCTTCCCTTTTAGTTGTATCAGAGCAAGGCTTACGAAGATTGGAGAACATGGAGAAGGGCTACCTTTCGTCGGAATTTTGGATTGGATCCATGGGAATTCTCTTCCAAGGTGGATAACAAGTGTGCAAGTGGGTGTACTATCCCAGTCTCAATTTGCATGTTGCTAAGATGCATTACTCTTGGGATTCTTTGTGGTTTTATGGAGAATTGTCCTTGAAGGCCAATTTGTGATGTTTTTTTGGAGCTTTTTGTTGTGTAGATCAAATCTTCGTAAATCTGAATTTTCCAGCAAGTGTACTTTCATTTTAGGGTTCATTAATGATGCATGTTGGTTCTCTCCAATGATTATGATTCTAGGCTATGTTTTGGTCAAAATTGCTTGGTTTTGCATGCTTTTTGGCACAAAATTGATAGTAAGAACCAAAATCCAGCAAGATCAGATCAATTAGATGGTTGTAATTCTATAAATTGGTTTGCATGTGTTAGAGAAAGAGTTGTAGGTCATGAATTTCCACTTTATGGTGATGAAAAAACCAGGAAATAGCCAAAAATCATCATTTTTGCTTGTTTTTTTTCATAAAGTTGGATAGTAGGTGCTATAAAACACCATGTAGAGCTTGTAAAGAGGTGGCCAAAGTCTGAAGCTTTCCCTGAAGTTAGAACCAAGAATTCTAGCAATTGAACTTGTAGGAAGTCAAAAAAGTTCAAAAAAATGAACATTTTTGGTGATTTTTGGGGGATGGATCTCTCCAAATCCATAAGGATATCATTCTCGAATTTATTCCAACATGATTAGCATTCCTTTTTACCTTCCCAGCAAGCTATCAGACCTATGAATTGATGGCCGATGGCTTATGCACCATCTCCATCAAGTTTGAAGCTATTTTGACTTTTACAAATCAAGAAATCTTCGTTCTCAGCCTATACTGCATCTTAGGATCAGTATGGATGCTTCATGGAAGTCTAATTGGTTGTTTAAGACTGTTGGTAGCATCAATTTTGGGCTAGAATGGGTGTTTGCACGTTTTTGCATGATTCCTTCTTGTGGAAGTGCAACCTACTACCGATTTTCTGACACTCTGATCTCGCACATGCGAAGCCTAGGTGGTAGGATGACATGGCAAGCATCTTGTTCACTTGGTCTCCCTCTTTACTGAGCTTTACAGCACCCAATTTGGTGTCCTATAGCCAAAGTTACGATCATCTGAAGTTTTGCAGTTTTGTGAGTAAAATTGGCAAAATTTTGAATTGTTCTGATTGCATGCCAGTCATTTTCCTAATTCGTAATATTTTGTTTGCATGGACTAGTTGCATGCTAATTCTTAGAGTGACTCTGACATGCATGAGAGATTTACAATCGATTTGAGTGGTCATACGCATGTGCTCTGACAATTGGGTCACAAATCAGTGTTAATGGCTGACAAATTCTATAAAACTGAAGTTTATGTAAAAAATTCCATAATGACGTTTATGACTGATGTAGTGCGCTTTGCATGCCAGTTTGACATTGGGTTAATAACATTAGGAATCGAACAGTGTTTTGATTTTTTTCGATTTCGATTGTCTTTTGTACTAACAGTATTTTTGTCAGAATTTTCGAATTACGTAAAATAAAGCAAAATTTGAGTTCTCTGAAAAAAGTAGAAATTTCAGTCACTTTTTTGTTATCTATGGAATCAGTTTAGATTAGTGAATTGATTAAACTGAGTTTATCAGTCATAATTGGTCACAGTGTTTTCACTAAGTCTAAATTATTTCCCGGTGATAGATAATTTAAAATTGACAGAAGGAACCGCAATGAATTGCCGATAGTTTTTACTATGTTTTTTTTTTTAACTTTTGGAGTTGGGAACTCCCAGATTGAAAGTTAAAATTTGAATTTTTTTTTGTTTTGTTGAATTTTAAATTGGTTAAAATTTGAAATTCAGTTACTTGTCTGATAGTTTTTTAATCGATGTTGATCGATAGAAATCAGTCAAGTGAACGTTTGTGCAAGATACTCGTCAAATTTGAATTAAAATCGTCAAACAATATGAAATAACCAGATTCTTATAGTGGTACAGATGAGTGGCAATAGTATTCTTTATCTAGTCAGTAAATCTGACAGGATACGGTTCAAGAATTGCTGAAATCCTATTGGTGGGATTTCCATTCATGTAATTTCATATTCTACGTTTGGAAAGGTTTTGTTAATATTAACGGAGTAATGCCAAACCATTCAATAAAAAGAAAAAACAGTCCAATTTTATTGGAAAATTTGTAATAATAGGAATTACTAACTGATTTCATTGCCAATAAAATCCTATGGTGAATTATATTCAAAAGATCAGACTAGTACTATTTCATATACTAGTAAATGATTTTTGATATATTAGATATTCAGCCCAGGTATAGGACAAAAATGAAATTGTGTTGGACTTTTTCCTACAGTAATTAGTTTTTTAAACATTTATTAATGTCATTAAGTCTTCTTGGTACCTTAGCTGAATAGATTTTCAGGAAACTGAAATTTCTAAGGAGGGAAGAAGAGTGGACATCAGAGATAGTAAGTGAGATCAGGAAATGTATTTTGCAGTTAGGATTTTGGTAATCTCTGTAAATAATTGCTTAATACTGGTTATTAATTTCCTGGTTAGAATTCATTCAGTTGAATTTGTAACTGATATCTTTGTAACCATTGAGTTATCCACAGTTTTGGATGTCAATTGTGAGGTTAGAAGTGGAATCTGATATATGGATTACATTGGATTTGAGAGTTCTATATTGGATCAACCAAATCTTAGTTTAAGTACTAAAATCAGAGAGGGGTTAATCAGTGAGAGAAATTATGTAATTAGAGGTAAGTGGGATTGGAAAACTGCTGAGAGTGAATTTTATTTTCCGGATATGTTATTTACTCATGAGGAATAGACAATATTTTGTAGCTGAGTTACAAGATCTCAGTGAGATATGTGAGTAACATATGTGGGATCTGGAGAAATCTGCCAGATAAAAATGTGTTTATGTACTGGATCATAATGAGATTATTCACATATGTGCACGATTAGTCTTGTATGAATTTACAGTGTATTCCTAGTTACTAGAGTTATTTGGTGCACTTAACCTAGTTGGCGAACATAAGCATATGATCAAGTATTGTTTTGACAGATACTTGCAGAGTTAACAAATCTTTGTATGGAAGATTTATGGATTAACTTATAAATCATTTGGTTAAGGAATTAAATGTGGTGTTATACTAGTTTTTCACCTAGACATTTGAGATTTCTACATCATTGGCAATTAACTTGAGTAGTTGATTACTCCAAGGTGAATTTAATTGGTAAAATGATCAATGTGACATGGATTCCCCAAAAACTGATGGTTTTGATTTATATTGCTTGTAAGACGCATGATTAGTGAATCATTTCGGTTCATCAGTTAAAAATTTTCGTGCATTGGATATATAGTATTCTTGGGATAGAGTATTCCTTAGTTAAGGAATAGCTCATTAGTGATTGTATCCCAGAGAGCTCAAATGGATAACGAATCATAATGAATCCAAGAATAACAGTTGAATTGATATTCAGCAGGACTTTGGGTATCTAGATGTGATTTTGGATTGTAATCTAAAGTTTTTGTAGTTGAAGATGATTGTCATTTCGTTCAGTCTTTAATTACCATTTTTTGTAGTATTTGAATCTTGCACTTCAGTTAAAGAATCATGTTCTGAAAGTATTCCTAAATCCAATATTTTCTTAACAGAAAGATTTTTGGAATGACTCTTACTTTTCCTGAGTTATGTTAGACATATACTCCAGTACCCTGTAAATGATTAAGTATGGTTTGGATTTCAGAAAATTATGATTGTCAAATCATGAATCTAAATATTTATGGTTGACGAATCATAAATAGATACTTAATTATTGTCAAAGGATTATGAGGATTTGTAATGATTCTTAAGTGTGATGATTAATTCTTGATCTATTATTTGAGTAAGAGTTTAGATCAGTGTTTTGAATCTCTCTACCCCAGTATTTTATTTGAGAACCTATGGATCTCACAGACATTTTCACAAGTTGAGTATTTGTGGAAAATTTAATTTATCTAGTGGATGGTATTCTACTACAGTTTATGGTCTGTAGATGCTTGAGTACATTTCTTCATTTGATGACAAGAGTCTGCTTTTTGCAAACCCAACTTACTAGCCCTCCACATATTATGAAACATCCACCAGTGACAGATTGTTGTCATCCTTTGAGCTTGCCCAAGTGGCATCGCTACATGCCTTCATAGTGGATTCATCTGGCTTGGAATAGACAATGCCAAAATCCATGGTCTGCTTGAGATATCGTAAGATTCTCTTAGCTAGCTCCCAATGGTACTTTTCTGGATTGTTAGAAAATTGTGTTAAAGCATAAACAGGAAAGGCCAAATCTGGTTGGGTGCATATAGTCAGGTACATTAGAGCTCCGACCAAATTTCAAAAAGGTATATTACTCATTTCAAATTCTTCATGTTCAGTCCTTGGACAAACTTCTTTAGAAAGTTTTACTCCAAGTGCCATAGGAGTTTCCTTTCCTTTGCATTCTAACATTGAATAGTCTGCTAGAATTTTATAGGCATAACTATCCTAAGAAAGTTTTATAGTTCCTGTTGTTTTATTCCTAGCGATTTTTGTTCCTAGGAATTTCTTAGCCTCACCAAGGTCTGTTATTTCGAACTCTCGTCCTATAAGATCCTTGGTTTCTTTTATCATCTCTAAGTCATTACCGAACATTAGAGTGTCATCAACAAATACAGCTAAGATTAAGAAACTATTACCTTCAGTCTTAATAAAGACATCATTGTCTGAAACTAATCTTCTAAAACCAATAGAGATTAAAAACTCAGACATTCTCTTATGCCAAGCTTTTGCGGCTTGCTTTAACCCATAAATGCACTTCTTTAGTTTACAGCACAGATCAGAAAATTCCTGGTTGTGGAAGCCTTCTGGTTGTCTCATATAGATTTCTTCATCGAGAAATCCATGAAGGAATGCAGTCTTAATATCAATATGATGGACAAATAAGTAACTTGAAACAGCTAAAGCAAATAGGAGGCGAATGGTAGACTGTTTTACCATAGAGGAGAATGTCTCTTGGTAGTCTACTCCATATTTATAAGAATACCCCTTGGCTACCAATTTGGCCTTGTATTGCTCAACACTCCCATCCGATTTCAGCTTTAGTTTGTAGACCCATTTGCAATCCACAATTTTTCTTCCTTCTGGTGGTTGCTCCAGTGTCCACGCTTCATTTTTATGCATTGAGTCGATTTCCTCCTACATTGCCTTCTTCCATTCTTTTGATTTCTGACTTGCAATTGCTTCTGAGTAAGTTTTGGGTTCCGTTGTCATCAGACATCGGTTCTCATCGCAGTTGTTTGCTGCAAATGTGGACATGAGTAATCTACTCTCTTCTTTAAGATAAAATTTTCCATAATGACTGCATCGCACATCCTCTTGTGCCATAGTTCATTCTTGTTTTCTTCATCTGAAGTGACAAGAACCTGATCAGTAGGATTTTGGACACTTGTTCGATACAAGTTGCCTTTTCTTTCAGCTGTCACTAGGATCCGGTTGGTATCATAGTCCTTTATGTGACATTCGTTACTATTGCAAGTAACATTCAGCCCCATATCAGTGATCTTTGCTACTGACAACAAACCACTTTTCAGTGTGGGAACATGCAAGACTCCCTCTAAGTCTTTATAGCTAGATGTGGTCTTCATACGTAGAGTTCCTGTCCCCATGACATGGTGCTTGCTATTGTCTCCCAAGATGACTTCTCTGTCTCCATTGGAGGTCTTGTAGTCTCTTAGGACTTTTCTTTTGCACGTGATGTGCGAGGTAGCTCCTGAGTCTATGATGATCTTTAGATCTAAGTGTGCATTGTGCACATCTCTTGTTTTCATAGCTTGCTCTGGCTCGTCCTCTTGATGGAAAGATTCTGCAGTATGTGCCTTGTCTTTGTTTATGTTCTTGGAATCAAACCAGCAATCGAATGCTGAGTGTCCCTTTTTCTTGCAATGAATGCAGATGTTGTTGGGATTTCCCCAATAATTTTTCTCCAAGTGGTCTTTCTTCTTGCAGTAGTTGCATACTATAGGTGGCTTTGAGCTGCATTCATCTCTTGTTGAAGATGTGCTTGGCTTCTGCACTCTTCCTTTCTGTTTTCTTCTGACAATGGATGTTTGGTCCTCGTTGTCTTGAGAGTCAGTATGATCTCTCATGATGACTTCATCCTTCACAGCTTTAATACATCGCTGAATGTCATGTTAGGCGTCCTCATGAGTATTGACCTCAGGCTGTAGTAGGGAGATGGTAGAGTTCTTATAAAGCGTAAGAACTGATGCTCCGATGGGATCACATGAGTCTGATTCGCAGCTGCCAATTGATCAAAGATGGCTTTCATCTTCCCAGCATGCTTGTCTAGATCACTACCATCCCACTTCATACTCAAAAGCTTATTGCAAGATCTCTACACTAGTCATCTGCTCATGTTTGGCCTATAGCCTTTCCCACATTTTGTGGCTGGTTTCACAGTCCACAGTGTGACAGAGTGATGAGTGCCATTGCTCTATCATTTTTCTTTCTCCATTCAGCTAGATTTTGTTGTGGTCTGACTTCTGTTCCATCCACTATGCTCTATAGGCATTCTCCTCTGAGTAGCATCTTCATCTTGTGTTTCCAGATAGCGTAGTTGCTGCCATCGAATACACTAAACTTTTTGCTGCATGTTCGTTGCCATTTGCTAATCTGTAGTGATCTGATACCACTGAAGCAAAACTGCTCGTTTTGGCCTCAATTGTTGCTAACAATTTTTAGAATGCGGAAGCATGTATTGTTCTGTAATTGTCACATTTTTTGGGAAAGCGAAAAATGCGAAACTATGTGTAGTTTTGCACTTAGACACGTTTTAACTCTAGTGGAAAATATGCAAAAATGTCGAAGAGAAAGAATGCAAAAACCACAAAAAATGCAAAAAACCTGACAAAATTTCCTGTGCTAAGTTTTTGCACATCACAAGTCTGCAACTAACTTTTGATTGCCAAGTCAATATGATTCACTCATCAGAACAACAGTCTACACATAAACAATACTATCATTCATGCATACACAGTAGAAAAACTGATAAAAAGATCTATTGCTTTATAATCTCCTTTGGATAAGAGTTTACAGTCTCCCGCTTATCAGTGTGCTAGTTTCTGTTTTCTATTCTATAGCTTCTCCTCTCTCTCTCTCTCTCTCTCTCTCTCTCTCTCTCTCTCTCTCTCTCTCTCTCTCTCTCTCTCTCTCTCTCTCTCTCTCTCTCTCTCTCTCTCTCTCTCTCTCTCTCTCTCTCTCTCTCTCTCTCTCTCTCTCTCTCTCTCTCTCTCTCTCTCTCTCTCTCTCTCTCTCTCTCTCTCATTTTCGTTGTTTGCGCTATGTTTGCAAAAAACTTATATTTTGTTCTTACATTTTCTTCTAAGCTTTTCTTGTAAAACTAATAGCCGCGTTTTAGCACCTGATTAGTTGCGGTTGTCTGATTATATTGTACTTGCAGATTGCACTTGCAGCTGCCTTTGTGAGATCTGATTTGTCCCGCGTGGAATTATCCAGTGATGAAGGAAAGTGAAGTTCATTTTCCAACAAGGTCCACCTAAGAGATCCCCTTGTCAAGTTCCTTTAGCAAAAAAAATGATGGTAATATCTCATGTACGAGAAGCATGCTAAAGTATAAATGAGAACTTTTACAATAGAAGCAACGCACAAAAGGAATGAGCAAGGCTAGCATATCTTAAGCACCATGAAGTTCTTTAAAAGTAGCCACTTGAGAAATAGAGTTCAAAGCATTAGCAACATCGACTTATAAAATGACCCAGTCAGGATAAAGATCCAAAATAGCTCGTAAAGCATGAACGACAATCTCACAACCACCAAGAGTAGCACATTCAAATTGAAACGAAAAAAGATGAGCACGAAATGCTTCTCAAAACTGGAAACAAAGTATCTTTGGAATGCAACCTATATAAACATTCACCCACTGCAATTGGATACACACCACCAGAGGGTTTATTCAATGCTAAAAGGTGAGCGGCTCTTAAATATGAGCAGTTGAAAGATGAGCACACCTTGAAAAGAAGATCAAAGCCAATAGCAAAATCATCTAGAGAAAAGCAATCACGTGGGTGCTCAAAAATCATTTCTAAATGCCCACCAACACATAGGCGAGGATTGTAAAAAAAATGTCCAATAAAATAAATTTTTGCAAGTTGCAGATCAGAGTCAGATTGAAAGTCTTCCACAAATAAAGGAAGAGCATCAGTGGGATCTAGACTGCCCTTATTTTATCTACATATTTGAATTTTTCATTTGAAATTAATCACATACTTTCATGTCTGCTTCTTTGTATGCTCAACTTAATTGATTTTCTAAGCTATTTCAAAGATCACTTTCAATATCTATTACTGACTAATTAAGCTTGATTAAATTAGCACAACAACTATATAATTGAGGTAGATGTTGTAGATGAGCAGAAGAAGGCGCGAGAGACATAAGAGAGAGAGAGAGAGAGAGAGAGAGAGAGAGAGAGAGAGAGAGAGAGAGAGAGAGAGAGAGAGAGAGAGAGAGAGAGAGAGAGAGAGAGAGAGAGAGAGAGAGAGAGAGAGAATACCCAAATATTTTTATGCAAACACCTAGCACCTTCATCCTCAGTCCTCAAACTGTTCTTCTTATAGGCTTGTAAATTGCTAAATTACATTTACTTACAACAATCTTTCTATACTTTCATATATATTTAATATATCTATGTTCATCAAATGTGACGGTATCATGTGTGAATGATTGATGTTGTTTATACTTTCATTGTGAATAAAAAATGTTTCAATTTTCATAGTGCACTGTTGTGGAAATAATGTGTACATAAATAAAGGGCTCATAAAAAATAAAAATATTTTTCAAAACATTAAAATAGGTGCGTGGGTTGTGGCATTCTGCGTGCATAAGCCCATAACCCAATAAGCACATTTGTAAGTGTAGAATACATAGAATAAAATAGACTTGGGCCTTGTAAATAAAATAATAGAAAAAGCCCAAAGTCTTGTTGGATTTCTATGCTCAAGACCAAATCCATTCGGTAATGAGCATCCTAAAAAATTCTGACTCAACCGACAAATATGAGGAAGCCGACAAATCTAACCAAGCCGAACTATCTGAGCAAGTCGACAAATTGGACCAGGCCGAACTATTTGAGGCAATTGACAAAGAGGAGGCAGCCAACCAGAGGACTCAGCCAACAAGAGGACTCAGTTGACAAAGAGGACTCAGTCGACAAATCAGAGGCAGCCGACAAAGAGGACTCAACTAACAAAGTTGAGGCAGCCGACAAAGAGGAGGCAGCTGACAAAGAGGACTCAGCCGACAAAGAGGAGGCAGTCAACAAAGAGGACTCACTTAACAATCTGACTTCATCATCAAAAAAAAGTTTATCCAAGACTTTTCCTGGTACTTGGACTTCGGAGCAACACAACATATGACTCACCATCAAGACTGGGTCAAGGATTACAAACCATTCACCCACTCAAGAGTTGTGCAACTTGGAGACAACTCATCTCATTCTATCGAAAGTGAAGGAACAGTCAAACTTGACTTCCAAAAAGGTGAAGTAAAGTTGTTGTCCAATGTTCTTCATATTCCTAACCTTACCAAGAATCTACTTTCGATAAGTAGAATAATGGATTCTGGTCGAAGGGTCGAATTCAATACAGAGGGCTACACCATACTCGACAAGTCCAAGATGGTTTTGGCCTTTGGCAGACGATGTGGCTACCTCTACAAGCTTAGTCACTACTATTCGACAAACAACCAAGCTCTTCACACATCGACTGATATGCTATGGCATTTCAGACTTGGCCATCTTAATTTCAACAGTATTCAGCAGATGTCAGCTCAGAGTCTAGTACAAGATTTGCCTTCAGTCAGCAAGCCAACTTCTCCATGCGAAAGCTGTATTACCAGCAAACATGCTAGAAGCCCTTTTATTTCAGACTCAGTTCATACTTCCAAGGGCTTGCTAGACGTTGTACACAACGACATTTGTGGCCCGATGTAGACTGCTTCGACAAGGGGAGCTCTCTATTTTCTAACCTTCATCGACGACTTCTCTTGAAGAACTACTACTTACTTTATGAAGAACAAATATGAAGCGTTTAAGTTGTTCAAGCAGTTCAAGGCATCTGTAGAAAACCAGACCTAGAGGAAGATCAAGTCTCTACGCACAGATGGAGGGGGAGAGTACATTGCCACAGAATTCAAGGAGTTCTGTAAGGCCAGTGGAATACATCAGCAATTTACAACAGCTACTCACCTCAGTCCAATGGTATAGCTGAGAGGAAGAATTGGACACTCATCGAAAGTGCCAAGAGCATGCTGGCCCATGCCTCTCTTTCAAAGAAATTCTAGGCAAAAGCTGTTACTATAGCTGCCTATTTGCAGAATCGATCCATCACCAAAGCCTTGAATGGCAAGACACCTTATGAGGTGTGGACAGGATCGAAACCATCACTCAAAAATATTCGAGTGTTTGGATGCATTGCCTACGCTCAGGTTCCTGAAGATTTAAGAAAGAAGCTGGATGACACCAGCAGAAAGTCGATTTTTATTGGCTATTCTTCATACTATAAGGCATACAAGTTCTACAACATGGACACTGAGAAATCGTTCACAAATAGAGATGTCGTTTTTATAGAAGACCAATTCATTGACCACAAGGGAAAAGCTCCATCAACTTCCTATCCTAGAGCTGACAATTCAGAACTCAACATTGATCAGCAAGTTGACTCCGACTCCGACAAAGAGATAGACCCTCGATAAGTCGAACCACATTAGAGGACCAAAGCTCACTCAAGGAGATCTAACCGGTCCATTTCCATCTAGATTATCGATGATCCATCCTGCTACTTTGTGCAGGAACCAAACACTATTTCTGAGACAATGTCGACACCTGATACTGACTAGTGGAAAGCTGCAATGGACCTGAATTCGATTCTCTATTTTTTAGATTATCTCTCTATTTCATTTGTGTTCCCTTTGGGAAGGTGCATAGCTTGAGGGAAGGTGCTCGAGCCTCCTCTTGCCTCCTTCTCATTGGTTTGTATTGTGGCATGTATTTTGTTGATTTATTATTAGTTAGCCGCAATCTTCTATTCTAGTTCGCTTTGGGTGTCAATTTAGGAATTAGTTTAATCACCTTGGTAGTTGGGTAAGTCTTAGCATCTTAGTTAGTTTCATTTCTATTTCAAGCACTAGTTGGGTAAGCCTTAGTGCTTTCCGTACTTCGTTTGAAACTTGGTAGAAACTTAGAAAGTGGACGATCCTCTCTATACTACACTGCATCGTGGAATTCTCACCAAAATCGTCGAATCCAGCTGATCTGATTGAAAGCTCAAACTTTATGCTGCTCTCTGGGCTTTTCGCACCACCCCGAAGAGAGCTATAGGCTTAACCCCTTTCCAGCTAACATATGGCCAAGAAGTTGTTATGCCTATAGAATTCCATATCCCCTCCTTTCGACTGGCCTATAATCTTGAGCTCGATAATCAATAGACTCTAGCAAACAAGTTATTCCATCTGGAACAACTATGTGAAACACGACGGATCAGCATCCATGCTCAACAAGTCCACAAACGTCGACAAAAAACATGGCATGGTCGATCATTGAAACTTAGAGACTTCCAAGTTGGAGATAAGGTCCTGCTATACCAGGCCAAAGCCTTCAAAGGCAAGTTGAAGTTTTCTAGCCAAGGTCCTTACGTCATTAAAAAAATCTTTGCCTCTGGATATGTACAACTACAAACCCTTCAAGGCGATATCCTCGACACTATGGTCAATAAGAGCAGACAGAGAAAGTACAATGAACCATGTTTTCTTTCCACTGTTCTTCTTTACTTTTCTTTACTGCCCGCCTGCCATTTCGACAAAATTTTTGTTGTGCTTTCTTGTTCACACCATCAAGATACTATCAGATTAGGCATACAAACAGTCTTTCTCTGAGAAAACCACAAAAGTCATCATTTTCAGGAGATTTGTCTCACACCATCTCAGATAGAATTCGCCTAATTCTTTTTTTACAGTGCACGATTCATTTTTAGCCTCCACGAATTCTGTTTCAAAGACAAACTTTCTAAGAATAGAAAAAAATAAGTTGTTTTTTTCATCAAATATCCACTACCTGAATTCGTAGACAATTCGCTGAAGTTTAAAATAATCCCCACGATTTCTCTGTGATTTCCGCGAATTCTAATCAGACAAATTTTTGCACTGTCAGACATTTTTCCTATTTTGGCATAAAAATCACTTACAAGAATTCGTCGACCCTCCGGAATGTTTGCGTCAAAATTTGCGACCATCATTACCAAATCGTAAATACTGAGGACGATTTCTGAGTAGATTTGAGAATTCTTGACAAAAAAAAAGTCTATATATAGACCTCCACCCTTTTCTCCACAAATTCATTTTAGATTCATGCTCTCGAGTTCATACCAAAATTTTTCAGAATTTTCAAACTTACCAGAGCAATCTAAAATCACTGCTATGGCCTCCTGTGATTCCTCGCTCTCTCTGCATCGTCGTAAGCCCCCTAGGCCTTATTCAGGGGACATTTTTATGATTTGTATCAAGAATTACGCCAAGCAGCTGATCCTGGCCAAGGATATCCTCACAAACCTTGGATTTGATCTAACTCACTTTTGTGACCAGTAGAGCGAGAGCTTGATCCGAGCGGCCTATGCAACCTATTCGGATGAATTCTAGACTTTTAAGCTTACATCTAAGAATGACAGTTATACAATCATCAACATCTCTCCTGAGAATCTACAGAGCATTGGCTTCCCTAATCTCGGAGAGACGATCCATGACAAGGGCACCAATTATGATGCCAAGTATTTTACAAAGTTTTTGACAAAGGACGACAAAACTATTGCCCAAACCAACGACGAGATTGCCATACGTCTCATCACAGATCCCCATCTCCGGGCTGCCTCAGAACTCCTTGTCACCATGGTCGAGGTGCATACTGCCAAGACGGATCGCATCCCACCAAGCAACCTCTTCTCTTTGACCATCACCATGGACGATCCCACTCAAAACTACAAGTGGGCTGAGAAGGTAGCAGAAAAGCTGTGCGGGGCCTTGAAAGCCATAAAACCAACTACCAAGTGTGGATATCTCCTCCACATATTGGTCACCAAACAATTGGGATCTCGGGCGGCTACTGCCATCAACGAGCTTGATGATCTCTATTCGAGCACTAAGAAGTGAGCTACCCACCAATTGACAGCAGGACCAGTTTCACCAACACCACCAACTAAGAAGAAGAAGGGAAGGCGATCAGCACAGAAGCCGATGTCCCTTACGACATTTTATCCAGCGACATCGGGGCTAAGTATGCTGAATCCGGAGGGAGCCTTAAACCCTCTCAGGTCCCAAAGGAGGTCCTAGCGCAACAAGAGGCCTTACTCCACCAGGCCCAACAACGCAGACATGCAGTAGTGATAGCAATAGGCAGTTCAGTTGCGGCAGACACTTATAGTTCTAATCCTATGGGGATGGTTCCGTCCACTCAAGAACCCTCCACAACCCCAACTCCCTCCCTTTCTCTCACACTTCCACCACCACCTCCACCATTTACTACCACCTCCACAATGTCACTCACTCTCAACACGGGCTTCAATTCTACACATCCACAAAAGCCCTCACCTGTACAAATATCCACCTTACTTGACTCTACAATCAACGTAGATGATTTTGCATTACAATTACTAACCGGAATTCCATCAATCATCATCACCACTAACCCACTCCACACATCTCCGCCACGCAATATCTCCCCACCTCTTTCACCTATCATCCCTCAATCACCTCCACCTGCCTTTCATTCATCTCCATCTAACCTTGTTCATGATTTTCTACCCTTTAACCTAATGCCATATCCTAAATACACACGCACTCTCCTTGACATTGGCCCTTGAAAGCAGTTACCCCTTACAGTCCAAAAAGCGGTATGGTTGGTAAATGAGCTCCAATACTCTATTAGGCACCCTAGAGAGACAATATACCATGCTAACGATGGCTTAAAGTGGAAAACAAACAACAATAGCTGCAGATCCAAAATCTCACCACTTATAATCAACAACAACAACATATGCTCCTCCACCTCCAGAAGCAGGTCCAACTGAAGGTATCCAACATGCAGAATACCATCGATACCATCAAAGCAGAAAGGGATGAGGCCGTAGCAGATATTCACAAGTCGCACGTTTTTCTATGAAGGAACAGTTGGAATTGGTGGACTTCAATGACTTCACCCCACCAGCTATTCTTGAGGGAACTCCCATTCCAGTGGTGGCGTATCAAACGCTGGCCCAAAAGTTGAAAGCCACGATGGAGCAGCACACAAAATTACAACAATCATACCTTGCTTTCGTCGACACCAGCACATTGCCACCTTGGAAGAACGGCTAAAGGCAATTGTCCAGTCAACGCCATCTGTTCATGCAGAGCACGCCCAGTTCCATGATTTTGGGCACCACTTTGATGGACCAGATGGTGGAGATGGAGCAGGATTCCAGCAGCCTCCTACTACTCAAGGCTCCTCCTTTCAAGGCCAACCCCTGGGGCATGGAGCTTAAACACCAACCAATCCATCAAGCTCTGGTGGTACCAGCTCCCAACATTATCCTTTCCCTTCCACCGCTTCTAACCCTCTCAACACCACTAACCCCCCATTTATTCAACGTCAATTTTCTCCTAAGTCACAAAAAATTGCTGAATCCCCTCTCTCCTGACTCTGATCCCCAAATTCAACATGAGATTGCCTTTGAAGCACCAACCATCCGGCACAAAATAGAGCATTGATCTACTTTTATTCTTGCGCCATTCGCTTATGAGTACAATGCACCTTCTAATAGTACCATCTCTTGATCGTACTTGTGAAGCCAATTTCACTGGCTTGTCATGTGTTGAGTAGCACATGAATCCAAATACAAGAGTTGACATCTTGTTGGTCTTCATTTGCCATGAATGTTGCTTCATGAGCTTCCTTTTCAAATTCCATCGAACATTCTGCTGCATTAGCATATTGTTGTTGCTATTGCCTTTTAGATTTGAGAATTCCAGTCAAATCCTCCAACAAATGTCTAGTCCATTTGCAATATCTGCAAAACAACTTTGATTTTGATGAAGCTGAGTTAGAATTTGTATCTTGTTCTGAATTTGAATTATTATTAGACTTTTGTACTTTACGTACGTTCTTCGATGTCTTATTTTTATCAGATTTTTTCAAATATAGGGCTTCTGATTTTGGTGTCAAATGGGAGAGTGCTAATGTAAGACCTTGATGAGTAGAAATGATAATTACCCAACTTTTGTAGGTGTCAAGAAGGCTCGATAGAAGAGTTATGACAACATCTGCATCATTGATTTTTGTGCCACTTGCAGACATCTGTTCAACAATCAGTCATCCAACTTAAGGGAGATCAATTGGATCAATAGATTTCAAATTTCATCCATTTATTGTGAGATAAAATTTGTAGAAAGCTTAAAGCTTGTTCTTTTGAATAAAGATCACATTGATCTTTCTATTTGTGCCAAGGTGACAAAAATCAAGATTGTTTAAATTTGATGCCATTGTTTATAAGGAAAGTGTAATGATGGCAGAGGAAGTCACTCACGTGGAGCTTTGCCACAAGAGGTTAGGCCATCCTAACTTTAAATCATTGGAAATGATGTGCACCAACAAGGTAGCTCTTAGCCTTCCAAAGTCGTTCTCAAAGAATGGTAAGATGTGTGAAGCTTGTAGTCTCTCAAAGAGACACAAACTTGCCTTTCAAAGGTTTACCAACAAGATTAGTCACTCCATTAGAAGTGATTCATTCCGATGTGCATAGCTTTTCTCAAGTTTCAAATGGCGGTGCAAAGTTGTACGTAACATTCATAGGTGATCATAGTAGATACTCTTGAATCTACCTTTTTGTCAACGAAAAGTATGGTGTTTGATAATTTTGAGAAGTATAAAGCTCTTGTCAAGGGTCAACTCAGTAGTAGGATGAAAGTGGATTCAAATTCATTGATCGATACAATGATTGATGAGTCAATTAAGGAGTTTAAAATCTTTGTTCTTCTTACAATAATATTCCAAGATGCACTATTTGATGAGTCAAATATGCATATGCTTAATCATGCTTCAAATGCTCAATCTAGCATGCCAAAGGTTGTTGAGATCCAGGAGGAGCCAAGCAAGATTGAGGAGGACCAATCTCAAATTGCAAGTGCTTCAAAAAGGTCATCTAAAGCAAGGGCCAAGCTATGAGCTCACCTATTATGGGAAAAGGAAGAAAATTTTAGGTGCTATGCAAGATGGTATATATTCCAAAATTTCCATTTTTGCTTTCATTACATCTTTTGAAGAACCATTTTGCTTTGAACAGGTTTTTGAATCTCAAAGTTGGATTAAGGCAATAATAGTTGAGTGTGATTGATGCCTTAAGAGATAACAAAGCTTGTTTTCCTTGTGATCCTCCATTGAATATGAAGTCAAGGAAATAGAAATGGTTTGATGCTGTATTTGCTCTTGGATTTTATAAGAGTAAGAATGATGTGTTCATTCATAAATTTGAAAACTATAAATTTTCAATCTTAAGAGTCATTTTGTAAACTTCTTGTGAGAGTTACTGAATAATCTTCTATGGACACTTATCTCCATAACCAAGCAGTTAGCCTCATTGAGTTCAAAGTCACTCTTAATTACAAGATTAGCGAAATCATGCAAAGTGTTAGTAGTTTGAAAACTCATCTTTCTAGCATGTGCACCAAAAATACTTATAGAACAATTATAACAAGTGGTTTCATAGCTAGAAAACTAAATTTGACAAGAACTAAATTTTTCATGCATAGATGTTCGCTACTCCATGGTTACAAACACAAGAAGAAGGAAAAAATTCTATCATGAACTTCCTCTTCCCTCAAGTGAATTTTTGTTTCTCTTCTTAAGTTGCCAATCAAGCATGTGAAATATGCAAATGACAATCTTGCAAGAAACTGGTTCACATTCAGCTTTGAACAAATCAAAAAAATGCTCGTAAAGATACGATAAAGCAAATATATTCACATCTAGAACAAACCAATATTAGATGAGTAAAACTTATCTTTGGTTTTTGAACACACCCTTGATTATGGTCTATGACACCCATCGATCCAGTTCAGCTTGGGTTACAGACTCATAATAGTGCCATCCCCTAAAAAAAGGGTACCACTCTGAATTGTCTTCTATGAGAAAAACTTTCTAGACATCAAATTTGTCCATGTCACCTTTTTTGAAAAGCAGCTCTTTAGTTGGAAGATGTCTTTTTCTTTGAAAAAAGTCATTTGGATGGGATATCAAGCAAACTAGTATCCAATTTCTTAACGACTTTTGACCACTTGGGTTTACATCCATAAACACCCTCGCCAGTTACTCAATTACAGGAAACAAAACAAAAAACTCAATTTTTTTAACAGCTTTTGCATTTTGGCTGCTGCATGCACATTCCTATGGGAATGCAAAATTGTAATCTCCTATTAGACAAATGCACGATATACTTAGATTCAATAAGAGTCAGATTATCTATTCATTTATTATTGGCCTTTGTTGTGCCATTAAGTTTGCCTTTAGGAAGAGTTGGTTTTTGAGAGGCCTCTCAAGACATGACGTTTTGTCTCGAAGTTTTGCTTTATTTGGTTTTTAGAAATGGGTCTTAGTCATACGTGCATGCAAATAATGTAATGGTTAATGGTTGATGTAATAGCGTTAACTTTTAAGTTACTCCATGGAAACATATTCACTTGTAAGAATTTATCCAAATTTGTTCTGATTGCTTGTTTGAGGTCATGTTGATTAAAGTTGCATTTGGTGTGATTGCTTGTTTGAGGTGATGTTGATCAAAGGGGGCTGATTTTAGCTCTCGCCTTTCCCTCACATCAACAATTAACTTTGGGATGATTGGGCAGATTTGTAAGAGTTGGTGTTGCTTCATTCATAACTTATACCTTCTTTTTCCCTTAGGCCACATCTTGTACTCTGAGCTAAAATCGTGTCTGTTTACATAGTATAGTTTCTTTAGATAGCTTTTGTTTTCGATAGAAGATTAAAAAAGCATTTTGTGTCTCTTCGAGCAAGCTAAAATCGTGTCTCTTTTCAATAGGACTTCGAGCAAGCTTCCAACTTTGTATTGCATCATATACTCATTTAGAGATTAAGGAAGTTACTTTCTATACTGACAAGACGTTGTCTATATTGCAAAATATGAAAGGATTCTGGGTTGCTTTAAGATAGGAGGGTGGGATATCTCAACAGGCGGACAACACTATTGGTGTAAAACAAAGTTCTCGTGCTTATTGCTTATCGGCATTGCACTTAATTCTACCTTTTATTTTAGCCGCTCAGAGATAGCCTAGAGTACACGACTTTGATCTGCAATTTGTTGTACTCATTTACATTTGTTTCGTTTTCATACTGAATCAATACTATCTTCTTATTGCGTTCAACTTCGTCTCAAAATGTATGTGTTTTTGTAATTCTTCGCAAATGATTATTTGTCTGATAATTCAATGCCAAATGTTTGGCTACATAATCATTGTAGTACTAATGATCTCAAAGTTGGTTACTATAAGATCAAACGTGATTTCAATCACTATTGTTTTGTTCAAAATTGATAGGCGGAGTCATGAATAGAGAAAGAGGAAGATGGTTTATTCTGTTACGCACGATAAGTTTTCTTTCTTGTCGTTCGATTTCTTTTTATTCGACCTATCTTTTCACACACCTCTTTCCAACACTCTTATGATGTAAAGAATTCATCTTTGTTGATTCTATGTCCTTCTCTTGTGGACTTCTCATGATACCTTGAGTTTCTATGTGTAGAATGTTGATTTTCTTGTTGATCTAACTTTCACACATGTGGAGTAATGTACTGTATTGCTGCTATACGGACAGGGACAGTACTAAGTCAAACCTAAGTGCTTATGATAAGATCTTGATGCATTTCTGAATTTTAGCACGCATAAAGTAGTGATTTCTGTGTTGTTGATGAATCTAGATGTGTGACCCAAATTGGCCAAAGATCATTGATGAACTAATAATGTCTTGATCTATTTGATTTTTCACAGTTGTTATTAGTAATTTTGGCTTAAAACCAATGGAAAGTGGCATTTATAAAATGAAGAGTATCCCTTTCTCTTTGAAGTTTTGCATTTCGTTTTTGCTTATAATTTTCCTTGTTATATCTCTTTTGCTTTGACTTTTGAGCATATAAGTTTTTATTTGAAGAGCTTGTAATAATAAAGTAAAGTTATGAATTTATTTTAATAAATTGTACATTTTTTTTTTAAATATCTTGTATAATTCTCACATTAATTCTTTTGTTAATTTTGGTATGTCACTATAATAGAAACCATTTCTTTTTGGAATTACTCTTAGAAACATCAAAATTGCACTAATTTACTTTACTATCAATACACCTATCTTTTTAATGATAAGGCGTTGGAAGTGGACAAAAATGTACATGTGAATACACACAAGCACACACTTGTATATTTAATCTTCAATCTCTTCACCATTTGCTATACTATTTAACTATAAATTTTGTTTAGGTCAAATATCATAGTTAGCTTGCTTGAGCTCTTTTGGAGAATGAGACTTTTGATGATCCATCTAATATTACATATTTATTCAAATCATTTATTATGCTAATTGTTTTTGAAGTTAGATTGATTCATGATGACCAGTTGGGTGGTGGACTTCCTAGTGTAATATTAGTACTATCTGATAATATCCAAAACACACTTTAAGACCAAAACTATCAGAGGCTCGAGCATTATCTATGAGCTACTTAAGGGTTAGTGTCATCGTCTTCTAGTATTGTAGACTTGATTCCCTCACATCGGACTTGTATCTAGATCTCTCTCAAAATTTTGTGTTTGGACTTGGCATAAGTCATAAGTTTTTTGACCCAATCTTTGTGAGCGCTAACAATACAAGTTCACTCTTTTGAATTCAATGGTATCTAGCTTTGTGGAAACATAAAGAAGTGTATAGAAGTAACAAAGTTCCATCAACCAATAATTTTGTCAAGTCATGCTTGCAAATTTTGTAAAGACATGAGAATTGGAGACTTGGAGTGCTTTAGCAACGACACTTCCCATAAAATAGATTGTACATACAATGATCATTGATCTAGTTTTTGCCACTTTATATACAGCAAATTTCCAAGCATGTAGGGCTCACGGTAATTAGAATCTGATTAGATCTATCTCTAAGGAATGAACTGGCTATAAATAAGTCGACTAATCTTTGTACATTTCCATTTATGTACGAAGACCGAAGCTATGTACAGGCTAAGAGTGCAGCAGCTAACTTCTTCTGAAGTCTCAATAATCTGACATAGCCAACCTTCAGTTTCAGCAACAAACACAAGCTGAAAATGGGAAATGGCCAGAAATGATGGTAACAAGAGAGTTGAAACGTGAATTTATGAACCTCGTGTGTTCTGTACAGGATCAAATCTACGTATATTGAGAATAAAGCTTTGGAGAGGAAGTAAAATGGTATTGTTACAGGGTTCTTGCACTTTCAGAGCATTTCCATGTATTACTATGCAAAAAGTACAAAAAGGATCAAGAGTGGATTCTAATTTGATCCTCAAGAGGGATTGGTTGTTAGATTACTTGATCTATCAATCTACTTGAGATTAAGATCAATCTAGATCAATTCTAGATACAAAATCCTAACAAGAACAATCATTAATTGAAGGTAGGTGTACTTTCTGGTTTCACACGTGTGAAACGCTGTCTGAGTACGGACTCCAACCTGAAAATCAAGTACACATTAATAGAACCTCAAAACAATCAAAACAAATGTAGACAAATGGAGAGAATCACTCAAAATTGCTTCCAAAACCAAGATTGGTGTCTCACATTTATTATGGCCAAATAAGCCTCTATATATACACTTTTGGAGCTCGAGGTACTGATCATGCATCAGATCTCACACGTGTGAGGATGCCTTGTCACCATCATACAATTTGACACTTGGATCAAAACTTTCCATTTAGGGCATTTTTGGTCTATTTTCCTACTATATGGAGATCTTCATGGAAATCTTCTAGAAGCAAAAACTCGTCTACTTCAGATATTTCCACACGTGTGAGCTGTCCTCTACACATGGGATGTGACACCTTTTCAAAATATTTGGCTCATGCAATCATTAGATTGGTGCCATGTGTCATATCTCTAGAAAACTAGTTTTTGGCCATTTTAGCCACTAGAACTTGAAATAAATCATATGTACAACATATATGATTATGGTACATGAAAAGTACACTAGTTTCACACGTGGAAACAGGATCCACACATGTGTGTCTATCCTATATACAATATTTTTGGCCTCTACCAAGCTTATTTTTGCATTTTTCACACTCCTCCTCAAAAATCTAGCTTGGTAAATCTAGCATAGATCTATCTATAACTCCAAGGGCCAACCTTAATTTTATAAATGGATCTTTAGGCAATGCCTTGGTGAGTATATTAGCAATGAAATCTGATGATGAAACAAGAATAAGCTTGATCTTCGTTGCTTGCACTTTCTCCCTCACGAAATGATGTGCAATCTCGATGTGCTTTGTTCGAGCATGGAAGACTGGATTGTTTGCAAGTTGTTGAGCTGATTGATTATCACAATATATGCATGGAATGTCTTCATCCTTGATCACATGTAGCTCCTCCAAAAGCCTTTTAAGCCAAAGAACCTCCTTTGTTGTTGTTGTCATAGCTTTATATTCGGCTTCTGTTGATGAAAGAGAGATGGTATCTTGCTTTTTGGAAATCCAAGATATAGCTCCTCCACATAAGAATGTAGCAAATGCACTTATGGATCTTCTATCTATCTTGTCACCTGCAAAACTTGAGTCCGAATATGCTCTCAAACAAATATTAGTCCTTTCATAAACTATAACAAGGTCTTTTGTAGCCGAGATGTACCTTAACACCCTTTTTGCTCCTTTCCAATGACATATTAATGGACTTTGCATGTACTGACTCAACTTGCCAACACAAAAACTAAGATATGGTCTAGTGATGGTTAAGTATATCAAGGAACCAATAAGCATTTTATAGGTAGTGATGTCCTCAAAGGATGCTTCATCACTTTCCTTAGAAACTTTTACAATTAGTTCCTCAGGAGTTTCAACTCCTTTACAATCAATCATGCCAAATCTTGCTAAGATTGATCTAGCATACTTAGATTGACATATGAAGGTAAAATCATTACTTCTAGTGACTTCTATTCCAAGTATAACTTTAAGAAGTCCTAGATCTACCATCTTAAATTCACTAGACAAGGAAACTTTTACATTCTTGATGCCATCTAGATCATTTCCTGTGAGTATAATGTCATCAACATATAGAACTAAGATAATGATCTTTCCATCATTACATTTGTAGTACAATGATGGTTCATAAGAACTTACAACAAATCCAATGGAAATAAGATAGGAATGCAACCTAGAGTACCATGCTCTTGGTGCTTGCTTGAGTCCATAAAGACTCTTCTTCAAGAGACACACCTTGTCTTCTTCTCCATATTTGATGAAGCCCTTGGGTTGGCACATGTAGATTTCCTCTTCCAAGAATCCATTCAAGAAATCATTTGTCACATCAAGTTGGAAGAGCTCCCATTTGAAAGAAGTTGCAAGACATATGATTAATCTAATGGTCACAAGCTTTGCAATAGGTGCAAAGGTTTCATCATAATCTATGCCTTTGACTTGCAAAAAACTTTTTGCTACAAGTCTAGCTTTGTGCTTATGAATGGAACCATCTTGATTATATTTCAATCTACATATCCATTTACAAGTAAGAGGCTTCTTTCCATAAGGTAAATCAACAAGTTTCCAAGTTTGATTTTCCATTAATGCATCAAACTCTACTTGCATAGCTTTCCTCCAATGTTGAGACTTATTTGCTTCCTCAAAACTAGTTGGTCCTTCAAGCATAGTAGTCAAGAAAGTATAAGAGTTGAGTAGTTGAGAATCTTCCCTTTTCTCCCCTTTGTCACTATAAGTGAGCCTTGATGGCTCAATCCTTGTCCTTGTTGATCTTCTTGGCACCCTTGGATTTGGAGTAGGTTCCACTTGGTCTTCATCTTCATGAAGCTCTTCCTCGGCCATAGCATGATCTTTGACAAGTTGAGTGTTGTTGGAAGTCACCTTTCCTTTGGCTTGGAGAGATTCATCAAAAAGTACATCTCTGCTAGCAACAACTTTTTTTGTAATAGGATCATATATCCTATAAGCTTTCTTACTTTCACTATATCCAACAAAGATGCCTTTGAAAGAAGTGGCATCTTCCTTTTTCCTTGTTTCTAAAGGAATATGTACATAACAAGTACATCCAAAAACTTTCAAATCACTAAGATTTGGCTTTTTGCCAAACAATACTTCATAAGGTGTAAGTCCTTTAAAGGCACTATTAGTCATTTTATTACAAAGAAAGTTTGCACATAAAATAGCTTCTCCCCAAAATGAAATAGGAAGAGATGCATCTAATCTCATAGCTTTAGCACACTCACATAGTGTCCTATTCTTTCTCTCAGCTACTCCATTTTGTTGTGGAGTATATGTACAATTATACTCTCTCTTTATGCCATTAGTTTCACAAAACTCACATAGTGTCCTATTCTTTCTCTCAGCTACTCCATTTTGTTGTGGAGTATATGTACAATTATACTCTCTCTTTATGCCATTAGTTTCATCCTATTGGAGATGTACTCCCCTCCATTATCACTTCTTAATACTTTCAAGCTAGTAATAAGTTGCTTTTCCACAAGAGTTTTGAACTTTACAAAGGACTCAAAAAATTCACTTTTCTTAGACAAGAGATAAACCCAAGAGTATCTTGATTTGTCATCAATAAAAGTGACATACATAAGAGCTTCACCATTTGATTCACGTGAAAATGAATGAACATCTGAGTGTATAAGGTCAAGAGGAGAGTTAGATCTTATCAAAGATCTCTTGAAAGGAAGCTTATTAGTTTTGGAGAGTCCACAAGCTTCACAAAGCTTGCCACACTTGGATATGGTTTTGGGAAGTCCTCTTGCTAGCTCCTTTGTCACCATGGTCTCCATAGCTTTGTAGTTAGGATGGCCTAACCTTTTGTGCCATAATTCCACTTGAGTGAGCTCCTCCCTTGCCATGTTCACACTTCCAACCATCACATTAGCATCCAATTTGAATAACCTCCCTTGCTTGAAACCACTAGTAATACATTTTTCATCTGTCAAGATAGAACATGCTCCATGCTTGAAATGTACATCTAATCCACTATCCATAAGTTGTCCTACACTCAACAAGTTCTTTGTAATTGAAGGTACATAAAGAACATTGTCTAGACCTACTTTTCTAGATGATCCTAGACATAAAGGAATGGATCCAACACCTACAATCTCACATTCTTGATCACTTGCAGTGAAGATAAATCTCTTAGAACTATTGTAAGAAAGTAGTCTTTTTGGTGAGTCATGTGAGAGCTTGCCCCACTATCAATCCACCAAGTGTCTTGATTAGATGTTTATGGTGAGGATACCATCAAAGATAGATTGCCTTCTTCCTCCTCCTCAAGCACAACATTGCCTTGATTGTCCTTCTCTTGGGCATTCTTCTTCTTGTAGCACTCGAATGCAAAATGTCCCTTTTTTGCACAAAAGAAACATTTTAGCTTCTTCTTGTCCTTCTTGCTCTTGCCTTTGGAACTTGATGCTCCATCTTTGTTCTCCATCTCCATGTCTTGAGTCTTCTTGGATGGAAACTTCTTCTTCTTGCCTTTCAAAGAAAAGTTAGCTTTTTCATCACCATCATTCAAAGATAAGGAACTCATCCTGCTTTTGATATGAAGCATTCTACTCTCCTCACTAACAAGCACACTTTGAAGTTTTTCAATACTAGGAAGTGAATTTTGAATAGCAAAGGTTTGAACAAGATTGGAATAATCATCTCCTAATCCATTCAAAATGATTTGAACTAATTCATCATCTTTGATTGTATCATCTATAGAAGACAACTCCTTATTCAAAGATTTGATCCTAAATGTAATTTGGGTCCTTAATGTATCAGAGCTAAGTGCTACCATTTTGGGTCCACTTGTGCTAATTTTCCTAAGCATGAGTATCCTTGAAGTGTTCTTGGATCCATAAATGGCTTTTAATGAATCCCATGCCTCTTTGGATGTGGTTCAAGATGAGATTTCTTTCAAAAGTTCATTACTTACATTCATTTTTATGCAATGTAATGCAACTCTACATCTCTTTTTGTACTTAACCAACTCAACTCCTCCTTGAGGTTCTACTTCCACCTCAAGTACTATGTCATAAAGATCATGAAGTACAAGCAAAGACTCCATTCGAACTATCCAAGTAGCATAATTAGTGGATGTAAGTCTTTCACTAGCTTCAAGCAAAAAACCACCCATTGATGCCATTTTTGAATGTGAAAAAGCACTAGAAACTCTTATGGTTTCTCTAAGAGATCTGAACCTAAAGACTTCTAGCAATTTAGAAAGCTTATAGACTCAATCCTATCACTCATGAACCAATCTAGAATGATGGAAATTTAGATTCTAGTCTCAAACTTGCAAAATCACATCCTTAATCTATGTTTTTTAGCAATTTCCCATACACTCAAAAAATAAGAGAAGATCAATTAGTGCAGCTAATTCAAGCTTCAATTTAAATTTTTTGGCTGATATAATCCAAGAACTAATCAAAAAGATTAGATTCACTATAGAAAATGCTTGATTTTGCACCAAAAATCACTCAAATTGGGTATGTGAGTCAAATTCTACAAAATTTTGAAATTTCTCAGTCAAAACTGGAGCTGTATGGCCTCACACGTGTGAAAATGGTTCCTACAGCCCACAACAAGATCTGGACCAAAAATTTTGAGGATAGCTATCAAATCCAACTCGCTACACAAAATTTGACTAGTTTCCAAAAAACTGCTAATTTTGGCTTTGATTTGGATTAACCCTATCAATTTCAACAAAACCTCTTGTACTAGGCTCTGATACCATGTGCAAAAAGTACAAAAAGGACCAAGAGTGGATCCTAATCTGATCCTCAAGAGGGATTGGTTGTCAGATTACTTGATCTATCAATCTACTTGAGATTAAGATCAATCTAGATCAATTCTAGATACAAAATCCTAACAAGAACAATCATTAATTGAAGGTAGGTGTACTTTCTAGTTTCTCACGTGTGAAACACTGTCTGAGTATGGACTCCAACCTGAAAATCAAGTACACATTAATAGAACCTCAAAACAATCAAAACAAATGTAGACAAATGGAGAGAATCACTCAAAATTGCTTCCAAAACCAAGATTGGTGTCTCACATTGATTATGGCCAAATAAGCCTCTATATATACACTTTTGGAGCTCGAGGTACTAATCATGCATCAGATCTCACACGTGTGAGGATGCCTTGTCACCATCATGCAATTTGACACTTGGATCAAAACTTTCCATTTTGGGCATTTTTGGTCTATTTTCCTACTATATGGAGATCTTCATGGAAATCTTCTAGAAGCAAAAACTCGCCTACTTTAGCTATTTCCACACATGTGAGCTGTCCTCTACACATGGGATGTGACACCTATTCAAAATATTTGGCTCATGCAATCATTAGATTGGTGCCATGTGTCATATCTCTAGAAAACTAGTTTTTGGCCATTTTAGCCACTAGAACTTGAATTAAATCATATGTACAACATATATGATTATGGTACATGAAAAGTACACTAGTTTCACATGTGGTAACAGGATCCACACATGTGTGTCTATCCTATATACAAGATTTTTGGCCTCTACCAAACTTATTTTTGCATTTTTCACAATTACAGTGAAGTCATACACCCACATGAATAGCTTCCATCAGGAATTACTATTAACATCTTGCAACATCATTCCAGCAACGAAACACATAGTATTGTCCAGAAGATAGAGCAAATTTTGGAGCTCCAAAAACTGTTACCGCTCCTTCACTCTTTGTTCGTAATTCAGGGCAATGAAAGCTTCAATACTTTCACAAAGCTCATCTTTGTAAGTGACAATCTGCTCTTGTTCATTCGCATTCTGCGACAGAGTGGTTACGACAGCTGCAATGGAGATGTGGTCTACATCCACATCAGCAGATAACAGAGGATATGATGCAATTCTTTTTCTCATACTAGGATGGCTTGATGGAGCAGTTTTTATAGAAATCGGAAGTTGATTTTTTTGCTGCGTATCTTCTTCTCGTGCTTTGATGCGCTTCGACCGTGAAATTTGCATACGAGCTTGAGCAGGCCAACCGTCTCTTTGTGGAACGACGCCTTGAGGGACGACATTGATTTGAACCTTCTTGAACTTGATATGAATCAGAAGATGGAAGGGGCGTAAGCGGCTTGGATCGAACCCAAATGGCTATGACAATGCATATTACTAGCAGAAAGAGCCGTGCTTGTTTTGCCTCTGAAGACACTCGAATTTGAGGTGACAGGAAAAATAATAGGAATCGGAAGGATGGAACGACATTTTTTTGGAGGAAGACAGCACCGCAGTGAAAAGGACAAGAAGAATTTCACGCTTGGACAAGATGTAAAGAAACATTTGTACTTTCTTCTTCCAACCAGGAGTTGGCAATTGCTGGAATCTGTTTAGAGAGTTAAGAGTCTCTTTAGTTGGATTTTCATAATAGTATCAGAATGAAAGATAAGACGCCACATCAACAAGCTGTATCCTTAAACCATTCTAATAAGATCACCTGGAAGAACAGAAATCACGAATAAAAGCCACCCAATCCACCACCAACCAACAAAATCAGATCGAACCAATTGTTTTAGCTTACAAAACTACTGCTGTCACCAAAAGTTGTCAGAAAACCTCTAAATCTGTCAGAATCTCTAAGTCAGTAGCAAAATAAAATACGCTTACTGAAAGTGGGATTGACAGCTAAATAACCTGGCAATAATACTCTAGAAGCCGCAGCAACACGGAACACAGCAGCAGCAGGAGGTTAGAAAGGCTCGAACCTAGAGAAAGCTATGCAAGAACCCTGTCGTCCATGCATAAACCCACGCGTAGAGGAAAGAAGAACCCAGCGCGGATATACGAAACTAAAATATTTCAGATATTCAAATTTCTCCCCAAAACGAGCTCCATCATTAACGTAAATATGTTTTAAATACGTGGCAAGCTTAAAAATTAACCTAATTTAATAAAAAAAAATTAAAAAAAATTAAAAATTAATTTCGGACACAAGCACGTCAATGTTTGATATGATTACAAAGGACCTTGCCTGGAAGGCGGGGCCAACAAGGTGATATACATCATGAAAAGCTTGCCTTAGTTTCAAAGGGCCAGACATTATAATTTTAAAAAATTAATAAAATAAACATTACATTTTAAATGAAATAAAAAATCAAAAAAAATTATTTTAAAGCTCAAACTCACCTAGGAGCAATGTTCGGGGAAAGCCAGCAAAGTATACGAATGGAATCGGCATAATTATTTAAAAATCAATATCTTAAAAAGTTTGACAATTTTTAATATAAACAAATAGACACCCTTTTATGAGTAATAGTCATCAAAAAAAATGGAGAAGCTTAAAAAATATGCAAGTTTTTTTTGGAGTCTAACTTAAAAAAAAAATAATTCTCCAACACCTCCTCCTAGTGACACCCCAGCTTTTAACAAATGAAACCCTAGAAATTTACCCCAAACCCCCGTTCTTTCTTTCTTTCTTTTTCTCTGTTTTTCTCGATCGATCGATCGATCTAGATCTGGCTATAATCAGCTTCAGGAAGCGGATCTGCAACCAGACGCAACAGAAAATCAATCACTGCTCGCTGGATTGCAGCAAATCGACTCTTCTAGGATTGAATTGAGTGAAAGCGGATTTGTAACAGATAAGAAATGGCACGATCTGCAACCTGTAGGTAGTGCGTTGGCAGAAGGCTGATAGAGAGACGTCCTCTTGTCAGGATTTATAGGGCAGATGCCTCTGCACTTTGCAGGTCGGGATCGAGGTCTAGAAAGTGTAGAATAAAGTTCTGTGAGGGCCTCGCTTGAGAGTCTGAAAGGGCATTCCCCAGGCCAAGGCTTTCGGCAACAAGATCTCCACAGCCCTAGGGCTCTTGCATCGTTTCCAATTCAAAGCTCAGTAGAAGCAGGGTATGGACGGATCCATAGATGACTCCTACTTCATCACCAGCGATGTGCCAGATGCCAACGGCATGTCTCTGAAAGCAGCTACGGCTTTCAGCGAGGGGGATGCAGCAGCAGCAGCGATGGCAGCAAAGGATTCTGTGCGAGAAAATAGAAAAAGCCTTACTAATAATTTTATTAATGGCTTTAAAGAGCCCAAACTCAATGGCCGCTCCATATATTCACAGCTTCCTGCTTCGACATCCTGCCATGCCGAGCTTCTTCCTGAAACCAGCATGAAAAGAAGGAAATCCGTGTCCCTTCCATTGGAAGTTGGAACAAGGTTATTATGCAAATGGAGGGATGACAAATTACATCCGGTGAAGATAATAGAGAGAAAAAAGCTGTCCTCAGGCCCAGACGATTACCAGTACTACGTTCATTATACTGAGTGTAAGTCCATGAAGCATATGTTGCTTTTGGATTTTTTCCAATCTGAATTCAAGGCTGTAAACATCTATATCAACTAAGAATGCTTTTCTTAGGAGGAGCTCAGAATTGACAAATGAATTCGACCGCCTAACTAGATATTTTATGTTCAACTTTCTCAATCTACAGACTGAAGCTTAGGTTTAATAACGATTTTTAATATTTTCTGCAAGAATCTTGGCTATGAAATAGATAAATACTTCGTAATTTTCATAATGCCTATGTCAGGTCTTGAGCTGCTTTGGAACGTACTTGTGTCGTACTATGGAACACATTCAAATTTTTTTAGAGCTTGATGTTAGGGTTTTTTCTAGCCACGCATTTTTTTGGGGGGGGGAGAGAGAGAGAGAGAGAGAGAGAGAGAGAGAGAGAGAGAGAGAAGCCTACAGGAGGTCAAATTTGACCAGCGAGGGCTCTTAACAAATTAATGCGATTTTGCAAGCATCTCATGTGGGTTCAGGTGGCTGTAGAGAAAGAAAACAAGCAGCGTAAGTTTGGGGCAGCTTGTGGAGTTTTTTTCTTTTGGAGGTTGCAAGTGTTCGTTTTGCTTTGTCTTCGACAGAGGCTGAGATTACTTAGATATGTTATTAGTGTTTGTCGAACTCAATTATATGGATAATGGCGCTAGGGTTACATTTTCTTCTTTGGAGTTTGGACTTTCAATTTTTAAGTTTGACATCTAATGTGCAGTTAGGAATTTTCAATCAACACTGTAAACAATTTAAGTATGTTGTGTTAATATCATTCTAAACCTCTAAACCCATGCAATTTTTAAGCATTATATTATAGCCTAGAAACAATATCCATTAGTCCCCTTCCCCCAAAAATGAAGGTGTTTTAAAATGTTTGAGTTTTGTAGAAGAATTTTTGTTTACACATTTGTTCGAAATTGATGAGCAATAATAGTGTGGTGATTATGCAAAATTTATCGAACCTTCAAGCAAGATATGTCTATACAATACACAACTATATGAACTATGCTAAAGTTTTTCTAACCCTTGAAATGTAAATGTAGATAATGGAGTTTAGAGATGGAGTAAAGGGAGACGATGGATTCCCACAATGAGGAAGTTTGTGAATGAGAGGATGGTATGTTACTATATATGCTAAATAAAAGGATAAGTGTAGAGGAAGTACAAGAATGTGCTGAGGTGATAGGAGAAGATGACAAAGAGGGAGGTGGTAGGGAAGGTACAGACCTCCAAGAAGGAGAGAAGATCAATACAAGCCAGAAAGAATGAAATTCGTGGGCACATGAAGTGCGAGTGATGTAACACATCATAATGATCCTAAGACAAAAGTTATATTTTTTATAAAGCTTTGGATAAAGTGGTATCGAGGGATCCAATAAAGAAAGCATGCTCTAAGCAATTGTTGTAAATCGAGCAAGCTAAGGGTGAGAAGAGTGGAGATGCTATTGAGGTTGGTGAAACTATCGTTGGCCCTTCTACAAGATAGGTTTTAAGTTCTACAATCGTAGATAGCAATGACAAAGGACAATTAATCTAGAGCAATTGAGCTTGGATGTGAAAGTAGAACAGAGCAACTCCATAATGGCAATGGCACTGCAAAAAAGAGGGATGAAAGCATTGTCTTGGATTATTGTTTGCAATTGAGATGGTTTTATAACTAGGAGTAGACTTTATTGGTTCAAAGCATAGTTGCACAGAATCGTGTTTTTGGGAGGAGACGTTTCGGAAACCGCGTTTCTGAGAACCCAGAATCGCAAAAAAAAAAAAAATTATTTTTTTCGACAAACTACACAGTAATTATGTTCTTAATTAGAGCTTTCATCTGATACCCATATTACCCATAAAAAAACCAAAAATAAAATATATATAAAAAAACGTTTCTGGAAACGCGTTTCTGAACGCGATTCTGAAACGCGTTTCTGAACGCGATTCTGAAACGCATTTCAGAAACGCAGTGCATGTATGGTTCAAAGCTCTTGGTAGAGGTTTCTTCATTTTTAAATTTTAACTTTGATGAAAACATTAGGAATCAGGATCCTACCATTATTGGGGCAACCCAGTTTTGCTATAAACGCCAATAAATTTTCCACAGAAAATTTGACCAAGTTGGAGGCTTATGTTTGGATAGAATAGTCTCTTTTTCTTGATAAGAATAAATATAGATAGCAGGGAGTTTGGGTACAATTTTGTTGATATTGGAGAGCAAACAACACAATAGCTTTCCTTATGCAAGAGCTTGCATTTCATACTTTGAAAGGTAGATCAAGATGTCTATTATGAGTTGCACCTCTATTTTGATACTTCTTTCGCCTAAAACTAATCAATATCTATGTACTTTCATTCAACCTACTAAAAAAATGATCAATTCTTAAGACCAAATTGGGAGAGCTTAGGCATTGATAAGATCATTGATAAAATGCAAGGTTTAAGTCTTTCAATTCTAGGCTTCAAATTAGTTGTACATTAAGTTGGTATGGATAATGGATGACATGTGCTTATGTTAGTAAAGATGTCGTAGAGTTTCAATAACAATTTTTTATGGATGAAAGGTATATCCCTCCACATGCTTTGTGAGGTTCCAATGGAGATATTAATGATTTAATGTACACTTATTTGGCTTCAATAAAGGCAAGTAACTTCTATGTATGAAGTTTTCATGTACTAGGACCAAAATTCACATCATGTTCCAATTTCTATTATTTGCTGATGTAGTCAATCGAAGGCTTGATGAGTGGGTTAGGCTTGAACAACTTGACCTTGAGACCGTGGAAACTGATGCGGATGAAAAGACGGAGGAAAAGGTAGATTTAATTTTCTGATTTTTTTGTTGTGCAATCTTGAAGTGGTTTTCTTTTAATATACCAATTGTGCATCAGCATGCCCATTTTCAAATTTGAGGTTGACAGCCATATAGGGTTGTCAATTTTGTACATGGAGAGGTGAAGGTTCTTTGCATTGTTGACTTTGCCTGTCACTCCATGTTGGTAGCTTTGACTTGATTGAGTACTTTTGCTCATCTTCGTGACTTGTCATCTTCAAGCAACAAGTTGTTTTCATGGTGAATTGTGGCTTGTAATTTGTGCAGGGAGGAGGCCCAAAGATGACACGTCATCAAAAGCGGAAAATTGATGAGATACATGTTGAAGAGGTGATAATCTAAAATTTCAGAGGATGTCTTATTTTTTGAAATGTGACTTTCAGCTAATTTTGTCATGAACTCAATCGCATATCTAGCATCACATGAAGCATAAAAGATAAAGCAAATAGCATCCATCAACAAATGTTATTGAAAGAACTTCAAATATAGTCAATAGCTGATTGTCTACAAGGAAGAGCAATGAGTCTTCTACAAAGACTTGATTTGAAAAGTGCAGGAGGAGGGCAACATTTACCTCCAAAGATGGTGTACCCCCTCCTTTAGAGGCCCAATTCTCATGAATAAAAATAACGATTGGTTTGAAAGTAATTTTGCTTTTTGAATACAATACCCACTGGTTCAGTCAATCAAAATGGGTCATGGGCCCATAAGCCCTAATGGTATTGTAGGTCCATAACACTCCCCTACTAAGAAAAACATTGCCCTCACTGTGGGTTCTAAAAGTCTAGAAGAAATATTGAAGAGCTGAAGTAGCGGGTTCCAGATTGGAACGATCTTGCTTTTTAAATTCTAATTTTTTTTGGTTTCTTTTTATTTGTGTCTTAGGCAAAAGAAAAAAGCAAACCTAAAGTGGTTCTAGCACTTCACCAAATTTGTATAGCAAAGGACTAGTGGTTTGGGAGTAGGTATCTCCATCATTTTTGGCCATGGTAGTGCATAAATCTTGGAAAAAGAAAGTTGCTATAAGGCTGGAATCTCAGATCCACATTGGACATTTGACGCATTTTTGACAGGGGGAAAGAAGAGGGTTACAAATCCAAGAATCGAGCTACTAAATTGTGCTGCCAATAGTGGATGAAACAGGCTGGAATCGGGTTTGAGAATCTTAAAAAAACGCAGCTAAAACCAGCGTCGTAAAGATCTCGTAGAATGGCTGGGGAAAATAGGTGAGAAAGAGGCTAGAGATGATGGCTGAAATTGGGTTGAAATTAGTGCTGAAAACAGGCAAAACATGCTGCAAATTAGCGACTAAAAGGCTGGGAGAATTGCAGGAGGGAGAGAGAGAAAGAAGAAAGAAAGAAAGCTTTATTAATGTCTTTTGATGCCAAAAAACATATAAGACAAAGTAGTACATCTCAAGTGTGTAGTAGCCAGGGAGCTTAGTAACTCCACAAAACAGCTAAAGAAATATAATCTGAAATAGAAATGCAATCTGAAATACATAATGTTTATCACTAAAAATAACGATAACAGACAGAATTAAATCCAGGAGATAGCACTGTCAGTGATAACATCTGAGACCACTGAAGAGTTACTTGATTGTTACGAAATCTGTATAATTTTGCGTTATCATGTTAGGAAATCTGCTGACATGTCTCAAGTACAGGTAAACAAGGAGTGCAAACTATGTGATTGTAGAAGGCTATTGTCCCATGTCTTGGTCTAGGATTGCTTTGCAGGAGATATTACTTCTTAAACTTTTGAAAACTAACGTATCTCGGCCTTTAGATTGCTTGACCTCCAGAGCTTCGGGAGTACCCACCTTTCAACTAAACCAATCTACGTCTGCAAGCTGGAAACCTTCCCCTAGTCACATTGAGTGTGGTGTTCGACCTTTTTGAAGAAAGGTTTTCCAGCCATTTTTCCTTGTAAACAGTGATCTATTCGATTAGGGAGATGGAAAGAATTTTGTTTAAGTGCCATATCAATTCATACAATAGTGCTTCTGTTTTGTTATCTGAGTTTGACAAGACAAAGGTCTTCAAAAGAAACCGAGTGCTGTTGAATAATCAAAACAGACCAATGTTCATACTAGGTGGTTATCAGAATAATAATGTCCACTTGTAAGATTTGTAGGTGTTCTCTCTACAGACTGGTCAGTAGGCAACGTCGAGGATAGAGGTAGAAAATTGCTAAAGGTTGGCTGGCCGTTGACTAAATAGTTTCTTAAGATGATTCTGCTTTTGTTGTATTATATGACAGTATGCAACTAGAGGCCAAATAGCATGAATCTGTTTTTTTGACAGGGTCATGAAGAATTTGATCAAGCAAGTCTTCGAGAACACGAGGAATTCACCAAAGTGAAGAACATTGGAAAAATAGAACTTGGAAAATATGAGATTGAGACATGGTACTTCTCCCCATTTCCTTCAGAATACAGCGACTGCAACAAATTGTTCTTCTGTGAATTCTGTCTCACTTTTTTGAAGCGGAAGGAGCAGCTGGCAAGGCACATGGTAAGGTATTAGAGCCAGTAAGTGTACTACGAGCTTTTATTTTCTCAAATCAGAATAAAGTTTTGAAAATATCATAAGTGACAGCAATTATTCTATCAAAATTATAAGTCACTCTCTTTGATGCTTGGGATGGGTTTGGAACTTGCGTACATTTGTCAGGAGCAAAGGTAGTGAAGAAACATAACATTGATTTGGTAAAATAAAAAGTGCTTTCTATGAGCTTATTACTGCTGCAAGGGTCCAGTTTGGTGGGCAGTTATCACATGACTATGTTTTTTCTCAGGCCAAACAGAAATCAACCATTATGTACATTTCCTGTCTTAAGGTTTACTAGTCTCCCTCCACATAGATTATCTAATCTATTCTAGTTATGCATTGACGAACTGACAGACTTCTTAGTACAATCTACATCTCTGTATGCCTTGAATGGTGTTTTATTACGAGTAACCTCTATCCATAGATACCTGTTTCTAAGAATTTTATTGTGATGTTCTGTTCCATACATAAGGAATGAGACACATTCTGTACGAATTTCCGGAATGTCATAACTATTTGAATCAATGCATCCTGCAAACATATTCTAATTTTTATCTCTAATATATATTATGCTGGCTTTATTGTTCCTATGACACAATTGTGCAAGTTTTATTTTCTGAGTTTATCTACCAGTTGTAGCTAATTGCTCCAGCTATATATATCCATGTCAGTGTTCAGTTTCATTGGAACGTTCAGCTCGTGCAGCGCAATGTAAATACACAAATTATCAAGCTATACAATTGGGGGCACAAATACCCTGTTAGGAATATTCATTTTTTCAGTTTGACTTTATAGATTTGATGATTTTTGCGATGGTTTCAAATTTCAATGGATGTTCAGTTTTGCTTGTTCAGCTGCGGGTGTCGTGTATTGATCAATTCTATTGAGCTTAGGTTATTGATGAGTAGAGGGCAGTACTTTAGTTTATTGCAATACTCTCCATTTCATTTATTTTCCAGTAATCTCCAGACTATTTGCTTATTTGTCACATCTTATGTATACCTTTACCGTATTTGTGTAGCAAATATTGCATATTTCAGTGTAAGGTGTTTGCTAACAAACCTCGATTGTTTAGCGAAAATGTGATCTAAAGCATCCACCAGGAGATGAAATTTATCGGAATGGCTCCTTGTCAATGTTTGAAGTAAGCACTTTCACTTTTACTTTGCAAGCAGCTTTTGGGAAAATAAAGTGGGTGCGGCTTAATCATCTCCTAGCACTCATGCTTGATGTTGTGCTGCGTAGGTGGATGGTAAAAAGAACAAGATCTATGGTCAAAATCTTTGCTACCTCGCCAAGTTGTTTTTAGACCACAAGACACTTTACTATGACGTGGATCTCTTTCTATTTTATATACTTTGCGAGTGTGATGATCGGGGATGCCATATGGTCGGCTACTTCTCCAAGGTAACTGCTGCACATCTCTTAATAGGATGTTTTTCATTTTATACTCTGATCACTGATAAAAAACAAGTGAACTGTTTATGAAAGAATACTTTTTCCCTTGAGTGCTAGTGGGCAGCCCATTGGCGAAGGGTTTGACTTAGTAAATGAATGATATAACAGCAGGCATTAATTTTTTTCTGAGCTTCTTATTGTTAAGTCTGAAAACTGAACAGAAAAATAATTTGTATTGTTAACTTCGTTTCTGCAAGTCAGAATTACAATTATCTGGGTAGAGATATTGTAGCATTCAAGCTGATTCCAGAGGGTGCATATTCTATAAGCTGTTCATTTTATGACACCGATAATGTACAGAAGTACCTAAGATAATGGTTGGGGTTGCATATATTAAGTGCTTTGACAGTAAATCAAGCAGGTGTTTGGTTTTGGAGCTTATGAACTTGCATATGGTTTGGGTTACAGAACCTGATACCATTGCTCCAACTTTGTTCGCTGCCCACCTGGTGAATTCTATGTGGTGTCATTTGTTATCCATTTTGCTTCAAACTTTTTGTGTTTCTGAGGTATGCGATTTATGTAATGCTGAGATGACAATGTGCTAGTTTTCCAAAATCACTGTCATGATCCCTTTAAGCTTTGAAGATCAGGTTGAAGGTTATTCTTTTCTGTTGATGGGGGCTCTGATTGCT
Source organism: Diphasiastrum complanatum (assembly GCA_029204225.1). Taxonomy (NCBI): domain Eukaryota; kingdom Viridiplantae; phylum Streptophyta; class Lycopodiopsida; order Lycopodiales; family Lycopodiaceae; genus Diphasiastrum; species Diphasiastrum complanatum. Next base: position 86,579,294 of record CM055092.1, read on the forward strand.
TTGTCACAACTAATATTTTCGAATCCAATTAGATCTTGCAACAAAGTGGTAGAGTTGCAAGCTTTCGAGATGAGTTTTGATTGCACTAGAAGGATTTAACATAGAAGGTATACTCTGCTACTTCTTTGCTTGATAACTGGACAGAATTAGAACGTTCCCAGAGTTCTTACTTTATTCTATTTTGCTCTGCAATATGGTGCCACTTTATGTTGTTTTATGGATGCTGGGTGTTATGCAACTAATGATTGAAAAATCAGCATTGTAGCTTGAATTGATAGCAAATTTATGCAGATAATAAAGAGTGATTCATCAGTAATGTGCTCTAAAGCTCATGTTTTTTTACACTAGTCTAAAAGGGTAAAACTTAGCTGGAACAGTGAAATGAACCAAGTAGGCGTCTTATGCTCTTCTTATGATTCGTTTTGACCTATACACTGCACGCAGTTGATTGGTATGCTTTATGTGGCTGGGAATATCCTTTTAAATTTAGGCCAAAATGATTGTAATCAGAGTGGCATTTAACTGGTTGCTGCATGCCATGCCAGGAAAAACATTCTGAAGAAGGGTACAATTTGGCCTGTATTCTCACCTTGCCTCCTTATCAACGAAAAGGATATGGGAAGTTTCTGATAGCTTTTTGTGAGTCCCCTCTTTCTGTACTAGGTTTTGATCAATAATGAGAATTTGGTTTTTTCCCTCATTGAAGGAGAGGATGAGGGACAATTACTGTTGCTTAGGGTGTTGTCTTCAGTTCAACCTGGTGTGTGCTTGGCTTTCATTTGCCACAAAAGTTCATCATGTTTTTATGAGATCCTTTTCTTTACATGAGTAGCATGGTCTTGCCACGCAGCATACTTTGTGCTGCAGACAGCATTTCCAGCTTGTAGAGCAGTTTCAAAGGTCATACATGTAACTGCTGTTATGATGCTTTTGTTATTTTCCTGAATCGTACATCTTGTGAAACATCATCTACAAAATCAGCACCGCTATTTTTACAAATCATTTTGTTGTTATCATCAAATGATCGCCAACCCTACCCTTTCCAGAGACTTGAAAAAGGGATCAGGTCTGGATTCAGGGTAGGTAAGGATAGCATGATGGGTATGTCTTAGCCTTTTTCAAATCACCTAAGTTCTCTGATTTAGGAGAGTGAAGACAGATTAAAGTCATGCTTACTGTAGATACAGTCAAATGTATGTGAAGAATGATAGCTTGCACTTCAGTATGCAGGACATGACGATGTACCATTTATGCTTTTTTGATGTTTTTCCAGCATATGAACTCTCTAAGAAGGAGGGCAAGGTTGGGACGCCAGAACGACCATTATCAGATCTTGGCTTACTGAGTTATAGAGGATACTGGACGAGAATTCTACTTGAGATACTGAAAAAACACAGAGGAAATGTTTCTATCAAGGTATTGCCTTCTATCCATAAGGCCAGAAAGAAATACTCTGGTTAATGTGCTTCTAATTGTAGACGTCAAGTGAAAAAGGCTTACCACTGTTAAGTCTTACTGTCACTGCTATTCAATGTCAGGACCTAAGTGACATGACAGCTATCAAGTCAGAAGATGTCATAAGTACGCTGCAGTCTTTGGAACTTATTCAATACCGGAAAGGTCAGCATGTCATTTGTGCAGACCCTAAGCTATTGGATCGTCATTTAAAAGCTGCAGGAAGAGGTGGTCTGGAAGTAGATCCAGCTAAGTTGATTTGGACTCCTTACAAGGAGCAGGGTGCATAATTTTCAGCATGTGCACACTATAAGTCAGTCTTGACACATCTGTATCTTCTAAACCTCTTGTAACTGTCCTCCCATATGCTGATGCCTATTCAAGTGGAGTCCATGTTTCTTGTAGAGCTCTAAGTGAGCTCATACTTTAAAAGTCTGTCTTCACTCCTAATTTTCTTTGCAATGCCAAATTGACTGACCCGTGAGTATGCTGATTTTTAGTTGTTTAAGTTTCCTTGAAGTATACGGATCTGCATTGGTGGTGGATACAAAATCAACTGCACTCAGGGCGTAAATCTGAACTGAAGCTGCCATGCACAGTGTATTTTGGTTTTAAGGCTCTCCACCTTTCCGTGTATATATGAAGTTTTGTTGACCATATCAGGTTATGTAGTAGACTCCCTTTAGCAAATTCGCTCAAAATCAATGGGCTGTTTTTTGTGGATTCTCTATATGCCTATGAAAAGCATCTGTTTTATGTAACTGTGATTTGGTTTGCAGCAAATCAAATTTGAAAAGAAAGTAAAACTTGTCATTTGTGATGCTGTTACTGAAGGGCATAAGTCCTCTACTAGTTTCCATATCTGTTGAGTAATTTGGCCCTCTCTTACAGGAAGGGTATATGGAAAGTTGAGTAATTTGGCCCTCCCTTACAGGAAGGGTATATGGAAAGTGTCTTCAAAAGTGACTTGCTTGAGCTGGAATTCGTAGTTCTCGTGAATTGATAGATACGAAGAAAATGAGATTACCAATGGGGCCATATGTGATAAACCCCTAACAAAAAAGAACTGAAACTTAGGAAATTTTTTATAAGCTACCATTGCCTGCTGCTGCGAAATCACATTAGAACTTTGTGAGCAGACTCCTTGACCGACCTTTTCCCACTTTTCTAGCCCCACCACAATCTGCTTCCTTGGCCCTTGGCTTGAACACTGGGGACACTCTGGCCTGCGTGCTCGCACCATTGCTCACAGCCTCACCCCGCCCTGGTTATGAGCAGTCAGGCTTACTGCAGCACATTTCAGTCTTTTCCTTGCTGCCTTTTTCTAGGTCTTGTTGCTGGACTAGTTCTAACTATTTCTCATCGAAAGTTCTATACATGGGTTGGTCAAGACCAGACAGTTGATTGAACCAAGGGGCTCTAAAGGATTTCCACAACAAAATTGAGTGTGGTGAAAGATCCAGGCAGCAACAGCATCCTTTTAGATTTATTGTCAGGATCGTACAAAATCAGGTTGAAGATTTTCCATGCGGCTCTCTTATTTAGGTTCTCCTTTTCACATGGACTATACAAATTGTGACAAACAACAGAAAAATGTAGACCTGACACATCTCTGTTTAGAGCTACATTAATATGTAGTAAGTCATTGAGGAAAATTCCAACCGTAGAAGCACAGCATTTTGGAATGCTGTGTTCTGATAGCGTTCTGTGACAGTTCTGGAAATCTGGATCGTTCTGGAATGGGTGATTCCCTTTTTCTTTGAATTTTTTTCTTGGTTTTTTTTTTGGGTGAGTGTGTGTGTAGAGGGTGGAAAAAACAACAGTCTGTGATTTTCTTACAGTCCAGACGCAAGTTTATTGTTTACAATGATACAATCCTCAATCATACACGGTAATGACTCACGAGTTATGGAGCCATTTAGCAACCTTTTCGTAATATCATGGTTCACAAGTATCGTGGAATCCAAATTTAAACTCTGGTTGAGAATGACCGAAGGGCTAGGGGATAGGCAAACTGCAATTCAAAAAATCAGGGAACTAAACTTTAACTATCCAATATGATGGAGTGATGCTTACACATCATACAAAGCAATGAGCATATATGAATTTTGAAGCAGTTAATGTACCAAACTTCAAAATAATTACAATTTATATGATAAAAAAACATGGAAAATGATCCATGTGCCTCATGACAAAATAGCTAAGTACATGAGTCTCATAGATGGACAATGGACTCATAGAATCATGTGACAGAAAATGGTATTTTTAATCTCTATCGATGTGTTGATTGTATTAATCTCTGCCACTGTCAAGACGTTGCTCCCTTTTTTCATTGTCAAATCCATTAGGTGTATCCTACATTGCATATAGATGCAAGCTGGGCTTGTCTCAACAATAAACCCCACATCCTCACACCTGTCATTTTCCATCTCATCATCCAAAACCTCCTCATCATCAAATCTCTCCTCGTAGCCTCATTGCCACCCTCCTCTTTGTTCCATTTGATGCTCAAATTCAAGATAGGAGTGAACTGATCATATTAGCATTCACACACACCAATCAAGATCAACATAAGAGATTAAAGAGAACTTAGATTAATTGAAAAATGAGCATGGCTCTCTACAATGGAATGGATGGAGGAGCTCAATGTCTCTATACATTTGTATATATGTCTGAATAAATGTATAGCTTATCCATGTATAGAAGCGATTACATTCGGAATCAAATGATCATTGTAATCAATCAGTAGACACAATAGATGTTATCACATCGATTAGATTTAGACAAAGAGTTAGAATAAGCTATCGATTGACCTTTGCATCATCGAAGATGTTACAAAACCAGAACTAGTTCCGAGTACATGGTTATCACTGCAATTGTCTTGTGCTCGCTATTTCAGCTGACTTGTGTTTATTATTTTTTGCATCAATTAATTGTCTTATTGCGTTTAAAATTATGTCAGTCTGAATGTATGCTACTCTGATTTAATAGTAATATCCTTGCTTTTATTAAAAATGATGGGAAAACCCATGATCATAAAAGAAGAGTAAAGTATTTTAAATAATACCGTAGAACGACAATAATGAATTAAGCTATCCCACAGGTAAGTAAAAATTTAAAATAGAGAGCTAATTACTCAAAGCCAACTACTGATGTAAATCACTAACTAAACTAGATCCAATAATAGGTAATGCAGGAAGCTTTGAAGCAATCGCTCCCGCAAATTGAGCCCGTCGAAAAATTGAAAGCACCTGTGAACGTTGTAATACAATAGAAATACGTCGATGGTAGAAAGAAACAATGACGGATGGTAAGGTAATGTTTTGTCCTTGTGGTGTTTTACCATAAGTTCCGCACATAAAGATAAAAAATCATTAAATTTCTTGTGAAGACAACCATATGTTTTCAAGGCAAAGGAGATGGAATCTTCACTGGGTGCACGATCATTATAATCTCGCTCCTTTTTTTGAGCTGCGTGAGATGTAACAGCCACTTGCATGGTGGAAGAACGACGAAAGAGGTCCTGACGAGAGGGATCAACAATGACATCTCCTAGAGTACGAATTCTATCACACGAGAGAACAAGGTCAACTTGTCATTGAGAAGATTGCGAAGAAGGCCTTGGTAAAATGTGTCTGTTCTCGAACAACATGAAAATTACTATCATGAGCAATAGCAGCAAGGGCATCACGAATGGAATCCAACACATGCTCATATGAATACTTAGAGAGACCAATTAACATTTGATGTGGAAGTCCCAATTTGATTCGAAGGGCAGTTATAAACAAATCATATTGTTGAGTCGCAAGAGTGGAAGAACTGGACGTGCAACCAACCAAGCCCTTGCACCTGGACCAACACAAGAAAGAAGACGAGTTTGAACTGCATCAGAAGGTGAATCATTGATAAGTTGACCGAAAGAATAAGTGTGAAGATGCTCCATAATAGTCTTCTGAAAAACCAATCGCTGATTTGTCACCAAAGATTCGAAGGGAGGCACAAAAGGCTGTACAAGCGGTGGAAGTAAACCTCGAGTAGTGCGAAGAGTGTGTTGAAAAGCAAAATTGCCAGTCTCCACATGAGCCACTGTATCAAGAAGAAGAGCCTGGTTACCCTTCTGAAACCTGGAGACTAGTGCAGAGGCAACAAGAGCCCAACTTTCGAGAAAAATAGCTAGTGCGATGCAAGCAGAAGATACTAGGCCAACATCACCAGAGGAGGTAGGAAGATAAATTTGTCGCTTAGAAAACTGATCTTCACAAGTGTCAAAGGTTCATGGCCCCAAAATGCGACCAAATATGCCCAGTAAAGTATCATCAAAATTCTGAAGTAAGAATAATATGTCAGGCAAAGGAGTTGAGCAAAGCACTGAGTGAGAATTCCAAATGCAATATGAGAATTACCAAGGTTTGGCAACAAATCAGAATGATGAGCAAATCCGTCCAAAGCTTCCCGCATAAATGAAGTGACATATCCAGAAGAACCAATGGGAACACCCAATGCCTTAATCCCAAGCTGAGTATTGAAACCTTCAGGTAAGGAGATATTTGCTGGAAGGCCTTTTGGGCACCAAGCAACGCACTTAGACCTGTTCACTATAAGCTCAATAGAAGAAAGTTTGAGCTGAGAAATGCAAAAAAGCAGGGACGACTTCACTAGCAGGCCCCACAATATGAGTATCATCCGCAATAGAGGAGAATAAATAGTTGGAGAAAGTTGAAGTTGTAGCACGCAATGCGCGATAATGTGCCAAAGCAAAGAGATGACCAGCTAAGAGATCCCCCTATTGAGTTCCTTCAACAGAAGAAATGACAGTAACATCACCAGTATGAGAAACATCACTAAAGTATAAAGGAGAACTTTTAAAATAGAAGCTCCGCACTGTCGCGAACGGATTTTGTATCCCGAACGAATTTGTTTCTTTTGAATTTTCTTGTGCGAAAGCTTGCAGGATCCTAGACACGCGACTACAAATCACAAAACAGAAATTATTCTAGCAATCAAGAGAGTAGAAAACAAGGAGATGGACAAGAGAGAGCAACTGTATTATCAACAGATGAGCTCTCCTTTCGAGATCAAATCTCGAATGTGATGGTACTTCAGAGGTATGTGTTTTGTCTTTGAATGGAAGACAAGATCCCGGGACAAATAAATGGCACTCTGAGAATCCATCATCATCGTGCATGGTCCTCCTTGTGGTATCCCAATTGCCTCCAACATCATCTCAACCAAACTACCTCGTTCGCCACCTTTGAAGCTGCGACATATTCAGCTTCGCATGAGGATTGAGCTACCAAGGTTTGCTTTTTGCATATCCAACTGATTGTTGCTCCGCACACCATTGAACATCCTCCAGTTACGGACTTGCTGTCATCTTTGCAGCTCGCCCAACTTGCATCACTGTGGTGGTGCAGCTCAAATCCTTTCCTTTAGTTCTCTGCTCTGTAGGTTAATCCCATATATTGGGTACCCTTCATATATTGTAGGATTCGTTTTGCCATTTGTCAATGTGTCATGCTAGGATTGGAAGAGAATTGGCTTAAAGCATAAACAGAGAGAGCTATATCGGGTCTGGTACAAATCGTAAGGTACATCAGACTACCGATTAGGTTTTGGTAGGGTATACCTTCCATCTTCTGTTTTTCTTCCTCTGTTTTCGGGTAATCCTGCTTCATCAGCTTGGCTCTAGCTATCATTGGTGTGCTTTTTTTTTGTAGTCCATCATGTGATACTGCTTCAGCACTTTTCTGGCGTATTCAGACTGACTCAAATGTATTTCGCCTTTTATTCGATCTCTTCTGATCTCCAGGACGAGGCATTTTGTTGTTTCTCCTAGATCTATGATTTCATAATTATCAGAAATCTGACTCTTCGTGTCCTTGATTAGCATCAAGAAGTTACCTATCATAAGGGAATCATTCACAAAAATAGTCAGTATCACAAAATCTTTTCCTACTCTTTTTTTGTAGACATTGCAGTCTGGTTGTGTAGGATTGAAGTCTAGAGACTTCAGAAGACCGTCGAGCTTCTTGTACCAAGCTCGTGATGCCTGCTTCAGACCATAAATGCATCTCTGCAACCGACAGACATATTGTCTATTGTCAGGGTCTTCAAATCCTTCAAGCTGCTTCATGAAAAATTTTTCCTCTAGATCTCCGTGGAGAAAGGCTGTCTTTACATCAATCTGGTATGAATTAGCGTATGCAAGGAGCAACCGTATGCTTGTCATCTTGACCATCGACGAATATGTGTCGAAATAATCAACACCATACTTTTGTGTGTTAGCCCTTCGCGACAAGTTGCTTTGTAACGGCCAACAGTGCCATCTGATTTCATTTTCTTTTTGTACACCCACTTGCAATTGACGATCTTTTTGTTTTTTTGGCAGTGGCTCTAGTGTCCATGTCTTGTTTCGCCTCATCGACTTGATCTCCTCTAACATTGCGTGCTTCCAGAATTCTCCCTCTGGACTCTGGACAACTTCTTGATATGTTGTTGGCTCTTTAGTGAAGCTGTAATACTCGAATTGTGTGTCTTCGCTCCACTGAAGATTGTCAGCGTATCGATCTGGAGGTCTTCTTTGTCTTGTTGACCTTTTGGGTTCGTTTCGTTGTTGTTCGAACGTTTCTTGTTCGTGGGGTTGATCTTCTGCTTCCTGCTACTCTGGAGTCTGTGGCTCAACATTTTGATTTGACGTCTGTCCTCGATCTCCCTCTCGAATTGGCAACAGTGTGAAGATCTCATGGCCATTCTCATCTTTTAGTCCACGGAAATGTGGACTCATTGAACTTCACATCTTTACTCGAAACAACCTTTTTCGTGGTTGGATTGTAGAGTCTGTACACTTGCGATCCGTTCGAGTACCCGACCATGATTGTTTGCTCTGATTTATCGTCGAGCTTGCTTCTTTTTTCTTTTGGAATGTGCTTGTATCCTACACATCCAAACACACGTATGTATGATAGATCAGACTTTCTACCTGTCCACATTTCGTACGGTGTCTTGTTTTCCATCGTTGTCGTTGTTGATCTATTCTGCAGGTGTACTGCTGCAGCTATTGCCTCAGTCCAGAATTGACTTGGCAATCGAGCATGTGGCCATCATGCATCTGGCTCCTTCGACTAGCGTCCTGTTTCTGGAGTGTATGCAGGAGTGAATTGATGCTCTATCCCCTATTCTTGGCAGAATTTTGAAAATTCTTTGCTCTTGTACTCACCTCCATTGTTAGATCTGATGATCTGAATCTTCTTTGAGGTGTGTCGCTCTGCAAATGCCACGAACTTCTCGAAAGAGTCAAACACTTCAGATTTCTTCTTTAGGTAGTAGATCGTAGTCATCCGGTTGTAATCATCCATGACCGTCAAGAAATACCTTGATCTTGAGAGCGAATCCATTTTCATCGGTCTACAGACATCTGAGTGGACGAGCTCAAGAACTTCTTTGGCTCTTCTTCCCTCATGTGTGAATGGATTCCGATGTTGCTTGCCTTTCTAACAGGCTTCGCAGAACTTAGTATCGAGTCTTGATATCTCTAGACCTGCGACGATGTCTTTCTTGCACATGTCATACAAGCTCCTCATGTTTAGATGATACATTCTCCTGTGCCAGAGCTGATTTTCATTTTCTGATGCATTTAATATGCTATCAGAATTGCTGATTATCTTGGCTTGGTAGAAGTTTCCTTCTCCACATCCAACTGTCAACAATTTGTTTGTTGTTTTCTCCATCATGCGGCATGTATTGTCATCGAATAAAACTCGAATTTCAAGATCTGTCATCTTGGAGACTGATAGCAGATCTTTTATTAGTGAAGGTACGTAGAGTGCTCCTGGCAGCTCTGCTTGACCTGACAATGTTCGCAGCTGTAGAGTCCCGATGCCTTTGACATCGTGTCTGTTCCTATCACCTAGAATCACTGCTCCGTTGTTTTCGAGTTCTTTGAAGTCGATCAAGATTTTCTTGTTGCAGGTGATGTGTGATGTTGCTCCTAAATCAATGACTACATCGTAGTCTTGTTCAGTGTAGCTCGTTGAAGCTTCATGAAGTATTGTGAAGGCTTCATCACCTCTAATCGTTGGCCACCAGCATTCTGATTGAAGGATCTTGTGAACTGTAATGTTGGATGCAAAATGGCCTCCACTCATGCCTTCATGTGAAAGCGAAATGATTTGGGTGGCCTCATGAGAAAGAATACATCGTCGAAGAATCTCATCTGGTCTTCTTCGGTACAATTGGCCGGCAATCAGCTGATAAGGTCTAGCTTTCAAGATCAATTTCCATTGATCCGCCTTTGATAGTGATTTGTCTGGTTGGCCCCTCATTAGATATTCAACTATGTCGGCAGCCCATTCTGGTACTGTGTCTACGTAAAATAAGTCAACATCAGGCAGCTCATCGTCGGGTTGGGTTGCCACCCTCCTTCCCTTTGATACGCGACACATGATTTGCCATGTAGTGTTGTTTTCCCCTTGCGAACTACTATTCAAAAATCAAACTCTAACAACAGAAGTAGTCATCGAGTAATTCTCCATGTGTTGCAAGTTTTGTTAACGAGATAGAGCAAGGGCTGACCAATTGGGTGGCCGTAAGATTGGTGCTGAAACCAATGCATCCTTAAGTTTTTGGAAAGCCTTTAGGGCTTCCTCGTTCCAATGTGGATCCGTTGTGAATTTGTAAATTGGTCGTGCTAACTCCGCAAAATCTAGAATGAAGTTCCTGTTATAGTTAGCATGACTCATAAAGATGTAGACCTCGTGGATCGTTCCTGGTAGTGGTAGATCAACAATGATCCTGATTTGTGGCGATCCCGTGTCTAGATACTATATGGTCGAGAATCAAGCCATGTGTAACCCAAAATTGACATTTTTTCTGGATTTTTTTTTTTTGCATGTTCATAATGAAATGGAATTAGTTAAATAAATATTTTTCTAAAGTGAATTATATCATGGTGTTCCTAGATGATTGGGATTTTTGATAAGGGCAACCACCTACTTTTATAAAGACAGTTGACTCGAGCTACCAAGAGGGTAATTATGCATGATCTAAGGCTTTGATAGCCAGGGGTCTACTCTAATGGCACTCTACCTAATCTCATATCCGAGATCATTTGATATGGATTGAGAGCTCATTTTGTACATACTTCGAGAGATTATCAAGAGATGGTGATTTTGGCAAGTTTGCTCTTTGCAGAGGAATTGATGAATGATGAATGTGATATTTTTTGTGTCTAATGAATAGATCTGAATCTAAGCAAAGTATTATACTTTCCACATGTGTGACAGGATGTGAAGATCAATTATTTCTAGTTTTATTGTGGTGTTCAAAAGCTCTTGCCAAAATAGGTTGAATTGTGTGCTAGTTTTCTATCTATTAGATATAAGTGAAACCTTTGATGCTTTTTTCAAGGTTTTAGTATCCATATGAGGTTCATAACCTTTGACTTTAACATGGTATCAGAGCCCAAATGCAACCATCAAGGCTCAAATACAAGGAAGAGAGAAGCAATTACAAGTTGATGATTGTTTAATTTTTATTGCCCTTATTACTACCTTAAGTTTGATGATGTTCCTTCAAGTGTGAATGAAACTGTAGCAACAAAAGAGTGATTTGATGTAATGAAAAGTGAGGTGAGTATATGATGCATTGTTTGAGATACTTGTAAAATTATTGATCCTCCATCAAAGATACAAAATGTTTACTGTTTGCAAATGGGTCTTTAAGACCAAGCTTAATCAAGATGGTAGTGTGAACAATTATAAAACAAGACTAGTTGCCAAGGGATATGCTCAATTCAAGGGGATTGACTATGATGAAACACTTGATTTTGTCATAGTTTGTGGTGGTGATTTCATTAACTCACATGCTTTTATTGATTTACTGCCTTTGCAACATTTGTTAAAAAATGAGAATTTTCTTGGAACATGAAGTCGTACATCTATCGTCACCGACATTATCTCCAAAAAAAATGGGATTGAAGTCAAACTATGTCTATTCTTTTCACTTACTTGACCATAAATGAGTCTCTATTTTGGCTAAATAACAATCATTTAAAAGCATTGCAAGAATCAATTTCATTCAGAATTGCAATAATCAATTTTTATTCAGAATTAAAAGAATCAATTTCATCAGCGAAACATCTTGCAATTCATCTCCTCTTAGATGAATTTCATCATCACTCTCACTTAAAAAAATTATTTTATCATCTTAGAATTTCTATTATCAACATCTATGGAAGTGGGTGCTTCAAGTATGGTTTGACGATTTATTACATCTCTAGGTAGCTCAATCTCATAGTTAAAATGAAGGTTTTCCATTTCATTCTCAACATTTGCACCCTCAAATACTCGTCGTGAACGTGGTTCAACTTGAGCTACAAACCACCATATCTTGTTTAGTCGATCTGGTTGAAAAAAACAGCTGCAAAAATTACTATTTTAGAACATATCAAAAACTCAAATACTAAAGTTACTTGCAATAAAATGAGAAACATTATAGCATAGCATGTGCACTTGCTCATAGTGACGAGGCAACACCAATGTGTCAAAGGACTCCATGCTCAATGTTTTTGATGAATCAATTGCAAAACATTCACTTGGATCCGATTTTACAGTTGCATTTGGCCCTCTACAAACTATCTTGAACCATTTCACATCAAATAAAAAATAGTGTCCATTTTCACCAAATGACACATCATAAATATTTTGTATAGTTCCTACGTATTCTATATCTCCTGAGATGAGATTCTGATCTCGTGCACTGCTTTTGACTTTCTGTTGGAAGATGCTATTACACCACAATCGTGTGTGCGTCTCTTGTTATCAATTCTTTCAACACGAAAGTGCAAACCAAAAGCCCATATAGCATTATACATTTTGCACTGCCACATGACAAACATGAATATCATAAATAATCACTGTGAATGAACATGGTGTTTCAAAATGATTAAACAAATATTGTTATAAACAAGAATGTTCTAATAATAAAGTATCTAAAGAATATTCGCATCCTCTTGCAAAGTCTCATTCCGCGTTTGATATTTTTTGTCCCTCTTTTGTTGCTTTTTGTAGTGCGTCATGCATCCACTCTATAGTGCATTGCTTGGGCAATGGCTCAAGATCATGTGAACTTGAGGCCATGTGTCTTCCTATATTCTGTCGTTGGCGCTTTCTAGACAAGGCCCTCTCTTTTTTTTCTTCTTCATATAGGTCTAACCATTTATCCATAACTCCACAATTATGAAGCATGAATGTAGAAATTTTTTCTCGTTGGAAGGGTGCCAACCTATGGACCTTTCTCATCCCTTGAGATTTTTCACTAGTTATCTCTTCGGCTTCCTCATCACGCCACAATAGTGGAGCAGATGGATGTAGTTGGTGCAAAATTTCAGTAACATAAAAGAGAGATTCATGTACTAACCATCCCTCTAACATGCTACCTTCAGGCCTTGCCTTTTGACGCACAAAATCTTTTAAGACTTTCATGTACCTTTCCATAAAGAACATCTACCTAAAAAGTCATAAATGGTTAAAAATAAGTGTTTTATTTAATGAGTTCATGTATCAATTGATTTAGGTTTTAATACACATGCAAAAGATAATTTATGCACTTATACCTAGTGTGCACTGGACCAGCAATAGAAACTTCTTCAACCAAGTGCACCAATAAATGCACTTGTGAGTCCATGATGGAAGTCGAAAAATATCTCTCAACATGCACACAATCTCCACCATATCCTCATGTCTCTTGTGAAGATCCAGCTCACGGATTTCTTTTGAACACATCCATCTGC